>JAYKAV010000234.1:1829862-1844651 GCA_035582835.1 Phoebastria nigripes | reverse complement strand
CCCCCCAAACCAAACATTTTTAGCAACAGGCTTTACAGAGTCTTTGGTGAATACTTTTTTTTTGCCAACAACAATCCTAGTTATTATAATGCATCAGATCTGTTTGAGTCCGTCTTTCACGTTTTTATGTGAATGAAATAAAAGCATAAACACAAAGTTGCATTTTCTTACTTGAGACTTAGCTTTGAAAGCCAGTAGCATGTTGCTTCTCCTGGTATTCCCCAAGTGATATTCCTTCTGATTTGGCACAGAGGGCAAAATTCCTTGCCACTAAATCCCCCACAATTCATTGCCTCCTTATTTGAATAGTTTCTATGGTCCTTCTTGAGCATTTAGTGTATACAGTGGATACTGTATTGGTTAAAAAAAAAAAAAAGTACTGCAATATTTTATATGTCCTGTAAAATTTTATTTGAAATGGGTGGACAAAAAAAAAAGCATTTTCCTTGTCGTTTTACCAGCAGCCTCATCATTGCTAGCAGTCTTAGAATGCGTATGTTAGATAGAAGTCATAATGACATAAATTAACATATTTATGAATGCCATTGTGGCTCTTCAGGTTTATTGATCATTGAGAATTTCCTAGATCTTTATATTGATGCATTTTTGTTGTGCTTTCTGAGAGCCAGTAAGTTTGGGAAAACAGTGGTATATTTAAAAATAATAATTGAAAGTAATAATAAAGCATTAATAATGCACAAGAGAACCATACCTGAGAACATAATTAAATACACTGTAGGCTAGAACATCAGTGGCATTGCACTATAAAAGAGAATTCCCTGTAATGCCTTATGAAGTAAAGCAGATAGCTTTCCACCATCACCTTTGCTCAGTGCTATTAATATTGAAGGAGGCTGAAAAACATTTCATTAGCTACAGCCAGGCGTTTTCTGCTCCAGACCACTGCTATTAAGTGGCAGGTATTGCCTGGGACAAGGATTATATACACAGATCTGTGACCCGCAAAATGTATATACTTATAATACCATATTCTATACAATGCTCTTCTCCCTGATAGTGTTTTCTGCTCATCCCTTCATGGGATGATGGAATATTGGGGGGGGGGCGTAGGGGGGATTTATTTCCTTTTCAGACTGCAATTAATCAAAGGGTTTTTTTAACATGCCCATATATTATATGGGACAAGAATAGAATATTTAATAGGCTAAGACAGCACTTTAGTATCAGTTTCTTTACAACTACCAATACTACTTTACTTGAGTTAAATGCTTGATCTGAAACATTAGCATAGGTAAAATTTGAGTGAGTTTAGATCTGAAATTTGGCTTTCCCCTGCTATGGTCTACATCTTACTTTTTAGAGGCCAGACCTTTAGAAGAATTTGATTTTGAAACTGTTCTTCAGCACTGATTCCCTTGGATTTTTAGAAGGATATTTCTATACAGATCTGTCCTTGAAAAGGAAAAATAAATAATTTTCATATAAAAAAATCATCAGATATTTGCTAAGAGAATGTTTGATTTGTATATTTCAGAGAAAATACCGCTGTTCAGAGCAGCCAGYTGGAATGAAAGATATGCTATACGTATCTCCTCTGCATTCTTCAATACCCTTTACATATCGGTGTTTGGCCAAAGTCAGGTTTTCTTTGGCTAAGTCTTGAAAACAYTGAGGGACAGAGATTCAGCAGCATGAGTTTAGCCCCATCATCTTTGTAATTACCCTTCCAGTAATTGTAGATTGCTATTAGATTGTCCCTTAGCCACCCCTTCACCTGACTAAACAAGGCCAGCTGCCTCAACATTTGTTATTTTAGTAGCCATCTATTGGACCCTCTCAGGCTTCTCCACATACCCAAAGGTGGACACAAAGGGGAGCTCAGTGTTCCAGACATGGCACCACCAGCACTGAGTAGAGGGAGTAACAGCTCCTCTTGATCTGTTTTCCACGCTCCTCCAAATGCAGCCCAGTCTGTGGTTTGTCTTACCTGCAGTGAGAGTTGGCTCATATTCATTCCTGCATCCAGTGTAACTGCCAGGTCCTTTATGGAAAGGTCAGTATTCATTTTCCCAGCCTGTACCAATGTGTCGGGTGACTCTACCACACAGCAGAACTTTCTGCCGCTGCTTACTGAACCTCATGAGATTTTTGTTGGCCCAACCCTCAAATTTTTCAAGGTGTCTCTGTATCAAAACCATTTGTCATGTCAGCCAGTTCCCTAGTGCATTGTCATCTTCAAAGTAGCTGAGGATGCAGTCTGTGTCATCATCCAGGTTGGTGATGAAAATGTTGACAAATGTGGACCCCATGTTCAAGCGTTGGCTTATTAGCAGCTGCCAGCATGTGCTGGGCCATTGATCCAGTTGTCCAGCCGGTTCACATTCCACTAACAGTCTGCTTGGCCAGCCCAAACATCCACACTTCCCAAATGAGAGTGCTGTGGAAGATGGGTTGAATACCTTCACAGTACAGAGTACATAATCTATTATTTTAAAGCAGTATGATTAGGAAAAAAAAATGCAAATAAATAAACAAAAATAAAATGCTGTATAAAGAGAAGGAGGCTAGAGAAAGCTACAGGGAGAGCTGAGACATCACTTGATAACTGCTACCACTGAGAATGAACTAGGTGGTTTTTATGTGTGTCTTGCCCGAGGTAGGAAGGGAATGAAAGTTTTCTTGCTCTGGTATGATATTTCAGTGGGATTTGCCAATATTTTCTCACTAAGTTGGATGGAGAGTTTGCAGAGCAGAACTGAGGAACATTGAATTGCTTGTTGTTTCCCATGTGTCTTGTCTTAGCCCCCTTTCTATGTCACCAGGATATTTAGTTGTTTTAGTGGTCTATATAGCCTATAGGGCACAACTGTAAGCAACTTGCCAGAGAAGCTGTTACAGAACATATATTAACTACTGAAAAGGCCGTACAGAAAACTCCTTTAGGCCCCTCAAAGATATGAACAGCTCATGCAACTGTTTCTGTGTAGTAATAAAGAGTTTTATGCAGTCTAGCCAAATGGGTTTAGTGTATTAACCTCACTACAATAGGTCCACCTGAGACAATATAGCATGTGCAAGAATGTGTCTCCAGCAGAGAACAGTAACAAACTTTCCCAGTTGATAATGCAGTAGAGAAAAGGTACTATCTTTCTGGTCAGCTGCCAAGAGCTCACCATCTGATTCATAAGCAAAGGAAGATGTGGAAATTCCCTATGGATTAACAAACATCACGCAGTCCGATTTACAAAGGATGTCRACATAAGACGGAAGAGACCCTGACATTTGGCAAGCTATAGGAGGAGGATTAGGCTAGTTAATTTTGAATTCTCTTTCAAATCTGTCCTGTTTTTCCAAAATGTAGACGTAAACAAAAAGTGCCCAAGTCATGGACTGTGTGCTCCTTGATCTTTTTGCAGGCTCCTTGCTTGAGATGTGAATGCTACTCTTTACTGTGACTCTGTCACAGCTTCTTCTGCCACACTCTGGAAGCTGGGTGAGAACTCAGGAGGTAGGAATAACATCCCCCTTCTGCCATAGGGTTCTTTGTCACCCCTCTTAGAGGAATATAGTATAGAACTGAAAACAAACATACCATCTCTCACACAGAAGCCTTTCATTTTCACCAGTGATGTTGCGAGTGTTGTCTATATCACTGGGTAGGATGCATGGTCTTTGTGTGTTTTATGATAAGAAAAATGGATATCGATATGGATATATAATTTCAATTGATGATGGTACAAAGAATGGGTAGGATATGAAGAAGAACATAGATGCCTGCTTTTTTTGGCGATCGATTATTTCATTTCTTCTATTTTGTAGAAAAACATATTTCTGAGACTGCTTCCAATTCAGCAACTTTCTTCAGAACATTGCCACAATCTTCAATAATTAATATTGAGACTATATCACCTGATATTTTGATTTGCTACAAAAGATAAGAAATGTCAACCAAGAAATGCTTAACCGTATTTTTGTTGAACGATTTGAAATGGAAAGAAAACAGCCTCTAAACCAAAGGCATATATTTGAAACAAAGCATAGCATTTAAGATAGTAAATACCCATTTAATTATTTAAAATTTCATTTGTCCATCTTGTCCAAATTAGTTTTAGAATCACTTCTATTCTAGATGTGCATTTATTAATGGAAATGTTAAAGCAACAGTAATTTCGTGAAGCATATTTATTTTTTAATAAATCACTAGTCTATGGGAATTTAAAAACTTAATCTTTTACAGAGAATTGCAGATAGAGTCAGTGCCTGTATTTATATGCTAATGACTCTAAGGGAAGAAAGCAGAATTAACATATGATGCTTAATTAAGAGAAAAAAATTGCAATAATCCTATAACTTGGAAGTAAAGCACAAACGATTTCTGGTACATAATAGAGGTTTTAATTATGTACTTTCAATGTAGCAATTCTTAAATAATGGTTCTGGCACTGGCAATAACACAGAAGAAAAAAGTCCCAGTGAAAACTATTGAAATAAATTAATCCTGTTCAGTTATAATTTTTGAAAGCTCATTCCTTATGGTCTGTTTTGTGCATTTACATCATTGAGTAGAAGTTTTTATCATTAAGTATTTCATGTGAGAGTGTTTAATTCTGCAAGATGCCTGCCATTCCATTGTCTTTAAAAAACACAGGATCGATCCTGTGGAATCAACAAGGGTTTAATACTGGGTTCTAGGGTGGCAGGATTAGATTTAAGGTGTTTTCCTATATACTTATATACATCATTGTTCCTATTTGCACTATTTTAGTGGTCCAGAACAACACTGGTGCTTCAAGCCGTTGCTGTGGTTTCTCTGCAGGCAAATGGTCTTTGCAGGGCATTTACCAAGCAACTGTACTTTGAGATTAAAAACCAAGTCACTTCAGTCTTACACTCACCAGTTATAAACTGTGGTCTATGTGGTTGATCCAAAATAGAATTATGTCTATTCCAATTCAGATGGAAATTAATCTCAGAAAAACTGGAGGAGTCTACTATTTCTTTGCAGAAATTTTAAGTATGTGATTGCTCTGCTTCTTACTTTCAGATTTCAAAGACCTGATTAGAACAAGCTTGATCTTCTGAAGTAACATTCTTTGTGGGKTTTTTTTTGTTGCTTGATGATTTTTTTTTTCTTTTGACAGAGAAACTCCAGAGCCTTACCTGAGTTTTTTTTCAATAAGTTTCTTTCACAAAAGAGTGTTTTCCCAAGTCTGTAGCAAAAATCAATATATGATATAAAGAAATAAAGAAATGCCAAATGGTCTGCACATATCTGTCTGTCTCACTCTTTGAACTATGCTATTCATAAAAAAACCCTGACTACTGAGTTTTCCTGAGGAGCACTCTAAATATTGCACAAACACATTGATGTCAGGATTAAATAAGAAAAACTTTAAAAAATTAAACTGCCAGGCTCTGCAGATTCAGGACTGATATCTGATACTAGAAAACAATTCAAAGGAAAGCAAAGCAATAGCTGACTCAGTGTGTGTGTCCAACTTTTGCTCCATAAATTGTATAATTGAGCTTGAAGATAATTTTACATGTAGAGATGTGTTTTGGTGAACTGCAGCTTTCTGCTGGTTGTCAGCACCCAATGCTGTGAAATATTTTTTCATGTTTTTCTACATCCAGTCCACTGCTATGGTGTTTGTATCCAGGTGTTAGAATGCTCTTCAGTATGCCTTTTCATAGCAGCTAACAATCTTAATCACTGCTTTTACGAGAAGCTGTGCATAAATTTGCTGTACTTGCTGTGAGTAAAATCTACCCTCAAAGGAGACCACCTTCTAAACCCCATTTTGAAAATGCAAGTGGAACGCCAACTGAGGGATATGAAACATACTACTCGTATGTCCTATCCAAAAGCAAAAAATTAAAGCTACTGTAAAGTGTCCAATAAAATAACAGGAGGAGAACCCAACTTTGTGAAATTCATGAATGGTGGGGTTTTTTGTACAAACAAAAAATGTCATTAGTAGTAGAGCAGCTACAATACACAGTGCTTGCTTTGTTTGGAAAATACTGCTTTTGTCACCGCTTTCTCCAGATTGTCCTACCATTCTTCCCTTCCTCCCCAGTTGCTTCCCACCCACTGTGCTGGTGAAAGATTTTCCTCTGAGGTTACCTACCCCTTGTGTTCCTGATTTTCTGCCTCTGTTAACTTCTTCCCCCTATTTGTCTTATGCACTAATGTGAACTGCAACTTTTGTGTCAGGCAGCCTTAAACTACGTAAGCCTTTAATGCAAGCATTAGAAATAATTTCAATGTTTGTTGTATTCATTGTAATCTTTCACAATGCTTCTTTTTTATTGATTCTTTTACAGGGTCGAATTCAAAGAGCTTCTGAAGGCCTTCAGTTGCYATCAGGTCAAATTAAGTATCTAAATATTGCCTGAACTGCATAATGCTTATAAGGTGCATTTGAAAATTAGTCCACAATTTCTTTCAATATAACAGGCATTGTCGAGAAAACCCTTTCCTACACTTCACTATTTTAGTAAATGTACTTTAAAGAAACATAAGATTAAATGTATGATTAAATACAGGGTTTATAAGAAGCAGCTGATCAGAGAGATTAAAGTTGCATCATTTGAACAGGAAGGTGGGCTGGAAAACAACTACTGAAGGATTCTGGTAGTTACCTTCATAGAGAGAAAACTTAAAAAATAACCGAAGTATGGAGAGAACATTCTTCGTCCCTTGATTCATACGTGGGATATACTAGAAGTGAGTAATTACTCTAGGAAATGTTTGACGTAATCAGTATTTGGACATTAATGTAAATTAACATTTGCTTTTGGTGGAAGTCCCATGCAGCTACCTTCCATTCAGATTCCCCATACAGATAGGAAGTTCCCTGCCATTCAGAGCAGTAATACCAGCTTTGCAGTGAAGTGCTGATTAAGCTTCAAAAAGTAATAATACAGCTGTGACCATTTAAAGGCTGATTTTTCTATATGAATAATAGCATTTACAGTTATACCAACTGTGATGAAAATTGTGAAGCTAATGAATCCTTGGGGTTCAGGACACATACCGAGTACTAATTGGGATCAAGAATAAATTTCACCAAAAGCTGTAACACTGAGAAGTGAGCAACTTTCTGGATAAGGGGTTTATGCCTTTTATTCTAGGAACCAAAAGTAGCTATTAGTGGAGATTAGATGGAAGATTATGTGGTTGCTTGCTCAGATGGTATGTTTGCTTTAGAAAAAACACAGAGAGAAGATATTTCTGTATTAAACTAAACAACCGAGACCTTTAAGAAGGTTACACAAGAGAAACTAACAACTTTCTTTTGTGTTTATCAAGTAATTAAAAACTAGAACTTATGGTATGAGTCCTAAAAGCACCTAAAGATTCAACTCTTTAAGATCTCAGTTACTTCTATACAGTACTTGATGTCCTCTGCTCCTGACGTTATTAAAAGTTGCTGATGTTAAGTGATTTGAATGAGTGATGCAGTCTGATGAAATGTTGATATCTGCAGCTGAAGTAGTCACTCTATAATCTCTTCAAATGTAGTCCAGTAAAAGCAATTTTTGTCATTTACTAGTAGGTAGCCAGAGGCTTTGAACTGACCTAACAGCACCAGCTCTCAGGGCTGTTTGGCCTTGCCATGGCCCCATCTGGGCTTAGCTGGGATAACAGTTGCCAAGGGGGCAAGTGACCATTCAATGCCTTCCCTGCTGTCACTGGCTCTGGGGATGGCCTTGCACCCCTCGGTGATCCCCTCATAACAAGCAACAGTCCTTTGTGTTCACTGGGTTGGGGGAAAATCTCTTGCAACTTGCAGGCTTTAACTGGGCACTGCTAAGAAGGAAGCAGACTGTGATAAGGAAAAGATATACAAATAACCCTAAGTGACCCCAGCACTTAGAAGGAAGAACCCCCCACCAGGGACATTAGAATCCTCCCAACAAAGACCTCAGGATGCTTTGTCACCTTCTCCCACTCTTCTTGAGGAAGTCTGAAACTGTCAACATTAGGACCTAGAGGAGCACTGGAAAGGGGATACATTAGAAATGTTTTGCATGACAATTTAAACTGTATTATCAATAAGGCTTTCTTAAATTAATTAGATAATTTGGAATTGTAGCCTGTTAAGTCATTAACTGGGCTAATAATAAATTCCGCACTCCACATGCACGCTGTTTTCTCTTTTTCTCATAACAAGACTATGAGTGTGGCAATAATTGACAGTGAGAAAGAGGTCTTTTCTGGAGGCTTATTCTGGAGATTCATCTCATCCAGTAGATCAGATAAATTCACCATGAAAGTGCCTTTTTAATTGTTATTATTGACCAGAAAAGGAGTCAACTCATTGGTTGACCCCACAGAGACATTTAATGGATATGACTATAGCGGGATTTTGCAGATGGACCAGAGCTTTCTCTGCCTGTGCTGAACAGACTAGACACAAGCTTTGTCACCAGCTGTTCGAGAGAGGGAACRACACAAACTTGGAGCTGTCTTCAGGAAACTAGAGGAATAGGCTCATCATTTTCTAGCTCAATTTCAAGCCATGCCATATCATGTCTTTTAAGAAACAAAAGGGAAATCTAGGTTTGTTTTAAACATTTCAAATATGAGAGAATCTAGAACATCCCTTATTAAGTTTCCTCACTGGTTAATAATTCTTACTGTTTAAAACATACCTTATTTCTAATTTGCATTTCTTGAGCTTTAACTTCCAGTCAAGGCATATAGTTGTATCTTAGCCTGCTATGTGGAAAAGCCCTCTGGTATTAAGATATGCTCTTTCCATGTCTGTACTTATAGATCCCTTAAGGTTGACTTTGATGAGCTAAATAGATTGAACCTCTTAAATCTCTTTCTGTAACGCAGATTTTCCAGTCTTTAAGTCATTCTTGCAGATTGTTACTCAACTCTCTCAAATTTTACAACATCGTTTTAAGTGTGTGGAGAATAGATGTGGATATATTATTCCAGTAAACATCTCAAGTAATACCATCACTTAACTTTTTTCCAGTTATCTACCTGTTTACACTGCTAAAGACCATATTAACTCTTCCAGCTAGACAACCTTCTAAGAAGTCAGTCTGAACTGGATATTTAGATAGACTTCTATTCTTTTTTCCAGAATCACTGCTAGAATAGTACTGTAAGCATGACCTATAATCTTTGTTTTAGGAGTATGACATTAAGGTCAGATAAATTTTAAATGTATGGTGCTTAATGAGTTCTGCAATATAATGGCAGTTCACTGCCTTACTGAAGCACATAACATAAATAACTATTAAAACTGTTTTTTTTTTTTGTTTTTTAAATTATTTACCATAGTGCCTTTAATTGGAGAACCTTAGCAATAGTTCACGCTTTCCAAAAATGGGGGGCACAGATACTGAATATGACTGGCAGAAGAAAGGTTGTTGCTCAGGCTGTTGTTTGGATGGGACCATTATGTAGTACCTGGTTATTGTTTGCTGTATAAATCCTCACAGCCTATTTCAAGCATAATCGGGACATCTTATAGATAGAATGAAAATCCCATTTGTCTCTATACCCTTTACAGAATTTATAAATGAACCTTTCAGCACATTTTCTTTTTGGAATAAAATTTTGCATATTCAAGCTCATTTGGGAGAGTTGCAAGTTCAACCTATATAAACTGCTGCAGTGCCGCATGACTTAGTAGTTTACTTTATACTAGCTAGTTCTAATATGGGTGGAGAAGCAAATATCCTTGATCCCCTAGCAAATCATTCCCAGTCTCTGCCTACATGGAACCTGAAGCAGTTGTTCGTGAGTTCTATGAACATGACAGTACATCTTCCCATACACATTATGGTCAGAGTTTTGCCATGAAATAACTCAGAAATAACTACTTGGAAATGTCAAATCTGAGTTGTATTGAGCCTTAACAATGAAGCCAAGTATGAAAAAAAAGCCTCATTGTTTTTAAAATGCATGTATAAGTTTGTCTTACAACACATAAGGGTTTTAATGTGTTTGATGTATTCTTGTATTTATTAAGAATAGCTTAGTGAAAGGTCTCTTATTAAAAGGATGCCTCAATTAGACTGCGTGGATTCCAGCAAACTAGCTTAGGTAAAGGATGATTTAACTTGAACTTCAATCAAACTACTGCTAAAGCTGACAGCTGAATTAAGGATGTCTGAATCAACAGCTATTCTTTTAAGGTCAAATGGGTCCAGAGGGACTTGGGTCCAGGAGGCACAAAATCAAATAGCTCCAGATAAAACAGGTTAGAAGCTCCACTGGGTAAGACCCAGACATGATATCTCAGGTTCAAGGAACTTGTGTACTAATAGAAATTATGAAGGAACAGCTCAAATATTTCCTTTGAATTTTTTCTTTTATAGAAGAGAAATGGAAAGTGARCATTTAAAAGTACAAAATATTTTCTGTCCAAAGTATGATCAAATGCTCAGAAGTCTGTCTCTCTGAAAATTAGCATCATTTCTCTAATACTAAAAGGTCTTAATCAATTTAAAAATCACAATATTGACTTGGATATGCCATACCTACTGTTCTTAGTAATGACATCCACAAGCATTCTAAAATTAAGCAAAAAMCAAAATTAATGTAGCCTGTTCAACCCCAACTTTTTCGTATGCCTTATGAAATATGCACATGTTTTTACAAAGCATGCTCATCCCTGAGTTGTGCACTGTGAAGAAGGGAACTGAGCAGCTCAGTACCTTGGTACTACCAACACATCAGCAGGAGGAACAGACAGTATTCTTTCTGTTTGGAAAGTACTGCTATTGTCCACGTAAGTTAAAATGGTGGGCTATGGCCCTAGTACAGAATTTGCAATTTAGGAGAAGTCCAGTAGTGTCCTGATGGGCATGTGGGAAATCATCCTGAAATTCTATGAAGTCTTGCAGAGCATGTGCAAGGTGTGGACATCTCACTGGCTTATACAATGCCTGAGGTTGCACAGATTTCCATGACTATAGGAAAAGATGTATTTGCCTGTTTCTGTAAAGGTTAATTTATTTCTTAATTTCAAATTGCTATTGCATAGCAATGGACTGCTAATAAAAAGAAAAAATGGGGGCTGAATCCTTTGAGTTATATAGTAAACAGTAGGTTCCTTGTGTTCTAATATTAGTGAATATAGTTTGCAGTAGGATCTCTGCCTGGAGTTATACAATGGGTACAGTAGAGCAGCATGCTGTGCAGCCTGCCATAGTTGTCTGGAAATCCTCTCCCAGGGCCAGTTCRTGTAGAAGAAGCCTTGTCAACAGCAAGGCTGCCTGCAAATAGGTAAGAGTTCTTACTAAAATTTATTAAACATCCCTTACACCTTCTAAAACCCTTTGAAAACCTGGCATTTTTTGCAAGGAATACTTCCTTTCCTGCATAAGCAGCATACAACATGAGTATTTTGCTGAAAGGATGACAGTATTGACTTCAGAAAATTCAACAACATATCAATTTTTGAGAGATATTTAGACTCATTTTCCCTGCTGTTTAGAGTAAAAATCCAGGCAACTCTTTCTCTTTTTTCACAGCTAACTTTTCTCTTTCAGTTTCTTCTAGCAAAACACCTCTTCAGGGTTACTCGCCTATGTGACCTAGTTTTTCATTCAAATTTGATTTTTGGGCAACTTTTCTATTGAGCTCTGTGAATGTTCACGAAGAGGTTCTGATGTACCTACAGTTGACTTAACTGGGCAATGAATCTGTYGGTGCTAAAGCATACATAGAAAGGGAACTAAAAGAGGAGGATAAAGGAAAAAAAAAACCTTCTTTTTACAAATAATACATTGGTGGGGAATAATTTTGGGCTGAAAAAATCTCTCATAGGAATGGGAATGTAACAATTATAGRATGTTACTACTTATGTAGAAGAGGGTATATTTAAAAATCAGTCATAATATTTTGGAAAGAATGTCTGAAGATAACTGTGCTTTCAGCCTGAAAACTGTCTCTAACGTGAGGTCCTTTCCTAAGTTCTTTCCTCAGTATGTTTCCATCTTGCATATTCTTAGTATTGTTAGATGTCTTTATTGCCTGAGCCTAAAATTGCCAATAGGGCCCAGGACAAAGAGGCAACAATGCCTTAAAGTTATTAAGGAAAGCTAACATGAAGTACATCTATCATATTCCCTTGTGTTTTTGTGTTCGTTGTCTGTTTTAGTCACCTTTTTTTCTTGTTTCTTCTATTTTGCCACAGCTCTTTTTTTTTTTTTTTTTTTNTCTTTTTCTACTTTACCCATCTGAACAAGAGCTGTGCATATAGCCAAAGATTCCATTTTCATTAGGTATGTTAAGGACTGCCCTAATTACTGAGCTTTTTGTTGTTGTGGTGGTAAAGTCAGACACAATAACGGGGTAGGTTTTTTGGGTTTTCAAACTTTGAACAAATGCAAACCAAACTCAACTCAAATTACCTTAAACAAGATGTTTTGTGAAGTTCTGATGAAGTGGCTGGGAAAGAATAAGAGTCAATTTCATTTCTTCTGTTTGTGCTAATTGCTAAAATTTAGAGGGTGTCAAATTTATCACGTCTTCCAGTTTGACCAAGCTATGATTTTAAGACCTGAAGCTCTAGAGCCATGAGATACATAAAAGCTATAGTTTCATCTCCTATTTAAGTTCCCTTCTTTTCTATATATTGTCAGTCCTTTTCCCCTAAAACTGTTTATGTTTTCAGACTTGGTAACAACATTTAAAGTTATCGTCTTCCAACCACATGGTTGAATCTTGCAGGATCTGAATGAGAACCAGAATCCTTTTTTTTTTTTTTTTTTTTTTTTTTTTTTTTTTTTTTTTTTTTTTTTTTTTTTTTTTTTTTTTTTTTTTTTTTTTTTTTTTTTTTTTTTTGTATGCAAATGGTTTTGCTATTAAACATAGCTTATTATGTGCTACGTCATTCTCGGTTAGTGCTCTGCCCCTGTGGATTTGCCAGTCATTGCCAAGCTAAATCTATGCCAGGGTTAGTGGTCATACATCTCCTAATTTAGCAATTGCATTAAGAACTCCAGGCATTTTAAAAAAGAGTTTATCGGAGTTCTTTTCTCTTTCCTAGATAAAAAACTTTGTCACAGCTCAGCAATCACAGAGACACTGCTCTGCCTGCCTGCTTGATTTGTTTTCTATTTATAAATAGATTTATCCCTCCAAAGAGGTTCATTTAGGAGGGAGATCAACTCTAACCAATAGCAGGAACTGAATAGATTGGAGAAACAAAGCTTTGGAGGGAGGCTGAAATAAATCAAATTAACTGTGTAGCTTTCATTTGTTTTTCGTTATTCCAAAGTAAGATAGCATTCTGGATATTTTTGAAAAGGAAAAGACAGTGGAATCCCAATTATCCAAGCATCCACAGTCAGAGTCACTCTTTCTGATGAACTTTCAGCATCTTTACTCCCTGATTCTTGAATTGCTATTACTCATACTTCCAATATTTATGTTATCCCAAAATATTCATGTGAGCCTAACAGTTCACATGATTGGTATTGTAAGAATAAAAGGATGCTCAGCAAGAATAGTCATGCTTTGGGGCTTATTTTGAGTATTCTCCTTTGATCAGCAGATCTTTTAGAACTTGAGTTTGGGAGGATATATCATCCCGTGGGTGAGATTTCACCTGAYGCTCTTTCTAGCAGAAGTGCCTGCATCTAATTTCTGATTCTCATCTACCATCTCTCTCTAATAATTCTTTTCCTTCAGAGAAGGAGATAACATATCTTTGTGTCTAGAGATACTGGTACATATCTGACCTTTATGTCTCCTGGTAAATGTTTAGAATTTAAATTGCTTGGCTGGTGGAATGTTTCAACCTTTCCTCATGAGGGCTGATCATCTGTGTTTGTGAGGTCCATTAAAAGTAATACATGGTCACATCCTAGCAGAAGAGCTAATTTTTTTTTTTATTTCAACCATCACTTAAAGCATCACACCCAGTGCCAACTAATGTCTGAAGTTCTGTTCATTACATAACAGTAATAAATAGCATCCTGCTCAATATAATACGGGATAAGTCTACCCAAACAAAATATAACTCTCTTTTGTGGTGCTTTCTAGAAAAAGGCAAATGAACCTCCTTTATTCAAATTTTCTGGCTACGTTTATGGGAGAACCACAGGAGGTAAATATATATCAGGTAGAGCTTAGAACACAAATTCAATTTCTTTACAGTAAGGTGCTCATAATCTCTAGTGAAAGAATGTTCTTATGTTTTTGACATTTGTGATGCTTCACCCCCCTCCAGTTTCATCTTAGCCTCATGTCTTTCTCTCCCATACTGCCTCCTGGTATAGTATATACCAAATATTTACATAAAATTAGCTTCATATTCTTAGTTCCATCGGTGTGTGYGTATATGAAGTGTGTGTGTGTATATATATGTATGTGCATATAAATAGAAAAAAAAAATCAGAACTTTTCTGAAATTTTAATAGCTTCTGTGTTGTTACACTGAGAAACTCTCCAGATGAGGATTATGTCTCCTTTTATTGTATCAGTTTGAGTAGAGTGTCAGCTTTCAGTAAAAGAAAGAACTATGTAATTGAAGAAAAAGGTGCGTATAATAATTTTTCTGAAGAGAATGAGAAAATGGAATTTTCTATACTGGATCATATCATTCATTGTTAAAGTCTTGTGGCTTGTTCTGACAGATTCAATAGTTGATGACTGACAAAATGTGAAAATCCTAGCAACGTGTACTAATATATGAATATATGGCCATACACGTATAAATCCAAGCAAAGGAAGACACTTTTCCCTTGATCTCTGTAGTGATGTGTGACATGCCATAGCATAATTGCCCTTTCTTTGTAGGCCACAGAAAGGTATCAATCATAATGCCTTTTTTTTTTTTTTTTTT
>JAYKAV010000234.1:1672474-1828917 GCA_035582835.1 Phoebastria nigripes | reverse complement strand
TTTTTTTTTTTTTTTTTTTTTTTTTTTTTTTTTTTTTAATTGGATTAATCTGGAAATCTTTCAGGATTAATTACTGGTGAATCTCTACAACAAAATAAAAATAATTTGGTAGCATACTTGAGGGAAAAGAATTCCAATATTTTTTGCAAATTAAAGGTCTCAGTCCAGCAACACTTATTCAATTCAATTGCTTTAATTCCATGTGATTACTTGTTCTTTTTAGCTCTAAGGGTTGCTAGATCTTCTTTGACATGAGACAGAAGAGCACACAAACATGTATTTGTCAGTAATGTAATTTAAATCACTAATACTAGCTGTATGTTGAAAATTAAGCATGTAACTTATGTCTAGCCTTGAGTCCTTAGTAATTTGTAGCGAATAAAAGTTACAGGGCCAGTCTCTGAAACCAAGGACATTATTTTTAGACAACGTCAATTACAGAGGAATAACTTAAAATCAAGAGACACCCCACCTTTGTGTCCAATATACATGTGAAATTTTAAAATGACCAACCTTATTCATGGCTCACATGTGGGATTATTAAATAGTTGTTGCTCTCTTCCAAACATGCTGGATGCTCCAGGTTTGGCTTGAGAGGCTGAATTTGGATGCAAAATAGATTTAATATTTTCCCCCTAGAAAGTAAGGAGGGGAAAAAAGGTTTACAGAACCTGAAAGGATCTATTGCATTTCTATTGCAGCCATTTTTAGCTAAGCAGAGGAAATTTGGAAATCTTGGGCTTGCCTAAAGGAGGTCTTGAGGCAGAGATGCTGCTACTGCTCATCATGTGGTTCAGGGGCACGGTCTTCGCTCAGGGTGTAACACCGAGTCCTAAGCCCTTCCCAGCCCCACTCAGAGTAAGAACGTTAACTTTGGTCTCCCAACTCACAAGAGTGACTATACCCAACTTCTAATGTTGTGTGTGTGTAAATAAATATATAGAGATGTTTATATATATTTAGATATATTAAATTCCTTTGTAAAATGAAGTGTATCAGAAATGCCAAAATAAGCATTTTTCCTTTTTTTCCCTTTTTTGTTTTCTTGGCAAAAATAATTTGATGTAATTTTGCAGTAAGTTTGGCCCCTAAAAACAATAAATTTCAGTGAATCACCCTTGACTGTTTCCTTTCTCTGGAAACATGCCCAGTTATATGCAAAATACTTTAAAATTATGGCAGCTTTTTGAACTGCAGATTCAGATACCCCCAAATCACCAGTGACGTATGAAAAATTTAAACTTTAGAGGCATATATAGAAAGCAAGAGGACACGTAACTGAATGAGCATGCTTGTTGTACAGCAAGCTTTTTATTCAGGCTCCTTGTGAGAGAGGCCTTAAGTAGTACTTCAAAACTTAGAAGAGAGGAGGAGAGTGGATTGGTAATATAAGAACTACCATGCACAATATAACGTTATTGAAAARTTAGCCTTCTTTGGGAATTGTTATTTTCTATTGTCTTATTTTGACAAGAATAATTTGTTTTAGTTTTCTGAACAGCAAGCTCTCCTGGTGTTGCACATGCACTGGAGTTATGAAAACAGCTTTTAAAATTTTACTTTTGTACTTAGTAATCAAAATGATACCATACAATGATGTATTATTTTGAGTACCTCTCTTTGCTACTTAATCTCTTTCTACCTATGTATATATAGTTGAATATATGACTCATATAGTTTTTAGCAAAGTGAGAATTAATGCCTGTTGAGTTTAGGTGGCTAGTTTCCCCTCTTAAATGAGTGCCCCTTTCTTTGAAAGGGTTAACAGCAGATGGTTACTTAGACACTGAACTGTTTAGCAGAGCTGGCACTGAAGTTGGATAATGCGGGATTAGGCAATACTGTCACCATGCAACTATAAAATACCAGCTTTGTAGACAGTGGTAGAATTAGAAGGAATAGATCCCTAGGAAATATACACTAGGTTGTTTTTTTTTTTCCACAGATGAGACTATGTTCATTTACCATACCTGGGACTGCGGCCAGTACATTCCATTAATGAAAACTAGTGCAAAGCTGCAGTGCCACATTCGTCATGATACACACAAATATAACAACAATTTTATAACTTGATGAATTTGAGAGGACAAGGACCATCTGATCCTGTCCTGAGATATGAGGCGTACTGTTTCATAGAAATTAAATTGATTTTAAAAGTAAGGAAGACCTTCATTGTAATGTTTACTGTTTAAGTTACAATTCCAGCAGAATTTATGTGATTTAAACACTAGATTCTGTCTGGGAATTGAAATCTTTAAAGTCAGTATAACTCAGAGTTACAGCTAATCTGACAGCCCCATGGTGGGTTACCCAGCATAGTTCTGGCATTGGAACCATACTTAGTCTTTTTGCTAGCCCCATATAGCATGAAAGACATAGAGGCTATCTCACAGACCTCTCTCTCCTGATAGATGAGTTTTCTTGCGCATTTTGGTAGGGCATGTATGATCAGGCAGTCTGAAAAACAGGATGTCAGACAAGGTGGACCACACACCTGATTTAGTGTAGTAATTCCTGTGTTCCTACAGTTAGTTGCTATGGGAAATAATAGTTATAATGTAATCCAATACAATTACTGGCAGGAGACAATCCAAGAATTGGAATTTTAGAGTTTTGTTTAAAATGAAAAGCATGTGTTAAAAGCCATATTGATTATTTTAATGCAGTCTCCCATAGCAATATTGTTAAGCAGTATGACTCCTCTTTGTCTATAGTTTGCCTGGCAGGAGAGGAGCAAAGACATTGATCTGCTATTAACTAAATATACTGGAGAATACTTTGTACTAACCATTTGAATAGGAAATGGAAGAATGCTTTAAAATAACATTTGCTACCATGCTTCATGATATCACCATAGTAACTAAGAGTTCAGTCTGAATGCTGTGCTTTTGTGCTTGTATTTTCACAGAGAAAAGACACATTAGCTACTGGTCTTTAAATAAGAAAACTGATCATTAATTTTGCACTTTGTAAAGTCCCATTAACCAGACCATATTTGCGAAATGATATGCATCAAACAAAGTAAGTAGCAATTTTAAATTAAAGAAAATCATGATTCAATACACCATAAAAATGGCTTATTTAAATCCACATTTTCAAAAATAATAATATTACACAGCCTTTAAAAGACTAACTAAAAAAAGTGGCTAGATAGCTCAGAGGCTTTGATGTTGAAGCACATGTCTATTTATGTCCTTTCAAATACAGCTCGGTGGTAAAAGGAAGCTGTTTCAAGATCGTGATTTGGTTGCACTGGTAAAACGCACTTGTGATCTTCAGGAAGCTGTAGATATTTAGGTACTATGACATTTATTTTTAATGGCAATGAATTTGCTGCTTTAGTAATGGTGACGGGAAGTTGCCGTGAAGATAATAAAATATGCAACTACGAGACCTTGACCAAGTCTGTCTTTGATGGACTAATCTGAAGATGTGTGTGTGCTATGGTTTCTGTTACATCTCTGGTATCACAATAAAGCCTCCTGTTAACTAATCTCAATAATGTTTCATGTTCTAAACCCCATTAAACATGTAAAACACAACCTGCTTAAAATTATGATTCACACACTCACACTGGCTTAAGTAGTTAATGTTGGCAGTAAAACTGACAGTAAACTTAAATGGTAACAATTCCTGTAAATTAAATTAGGATAGTATTTTTCTCCATCGTGTGCAGGTCCAAAGAACTACACTGTGAGAGAACTAAGGCCTTTAGTCACATTTCACTCCTTGTGAAAATGATATAATACAAAAAGCTCACGCAGGCTTGCTTTTGCCTTAGATATGGAACTTGACACCACTGGATATGTGACACAGCAGTGGTTATTTAGGAACAAAGGAAGGGTGAACGCAATGGACCCATAGGTTGCTCCTCAGTGGAGAAGAACGTAAACAATATGGAGTGGCTGTTCTGACTGAGTCTTAAGTAAGGAAAAAATAAATAACTGTCCCTACTTCAAAGAGAATTCTGTCTTTCCCAAGCAAAGAGAAATTCCATCACAATAATCCAGCTTCTTGATGCATAGAGGGATTAGATACACTATACCAATCACAAAACTGTAATGGTCTCTGTGGTGATCACTGAATCCTAGAGCTAATCTAGAGCAGCAGCAACTTAAATATTGACAGAGAAAGGGTCAGCCTGTCACAGCTAAAGTACTAAGTTCTTGATTTGTACATATGAAAGTAATTTTAAAAGTTTACTCAATGTTCCTGTGCATTTCTTTTAGTATATGGTTTCATTAAATCCATGAGGGATGATTATCACTCAGTCAAAACAAAGCTTTTCATAATGAAATGCATGAAATTATATTCTTAACACTCATATTGCTTGATTTGATCTCTGACATGAAGCACATTTAAAAATACTTCCATAGAATGCAGCTAGTATATGTAGCACAAATGTTGCCGTTAGTGTAACAGGCTGTAGTAACTCTAAATAAATATAATAGCAAGTGGGTAATAACAGTTAACAACTTTGAAAAAAATATAATAGCAAGTGGGTAATAACAGTTAACAACTTTGAACAACTAACTGCTTTAGGTTAAAATGTTTGGAAATATTACCATTTGTAGTACTGTTGAGTATTAAGTGCAGCCACATATACATCCCTTTAGGACTCTTTAATAGTACAACAATGCACCACGGAATAGTAATGAAAAATTTACGTAATTTCAAAAAAGATAGCGATAATTCATTATTGGTCAAACTTTTCTGGATATTAGAGAAGTGAGTTAACTGTAAGTGCTTGTTTCAAACCAGATTTCACACTGGAAATAAGAAAAGACATTTGCCTTCCAGGTACTTACCGATTCCATTAGACGTGATGGATTTTTTGTCTTATAGAGATTCTTAGAAGATGAAAAATACTGATTGCTTCCCTTCTCTAATATAGCAATAGTTCATGTCTTGGAACTAGTTTTATTGTCAAAGTGAATAATATTTTAATATGTTTAGAGGTGGCCTCATTCTTCTTGATGGAAAAATGAAATGACTTTTGACATTAGGGTGTTTTGTTATCTGTTCCTTGAGTAACATCAATATCACATAATTTTGATGGTGTGCTTCAGGTGTGATTTCTGGAAACAAAATGCAAGAGAAAATACATTACAGTTTGGGGTCCTCTGTAAATAGCGATTGTGTGTTAGAGCAAAAGCATTTGGGTTTCCTGTAGAGTGAATACTAAACTAAATCAAAGGTCTATATCGGAACGCTCTTTAGAATAGTTTTTTAATTTATTCTTTAGCACTGAAAKGTTTACTACCTTATCATACAACAACATGTTTGATTTCTAAGCCCCATCCCACTGGACAATAATTGTATCTAAAGGAAGTTCCTGAATGGAAGTAAGTTTCTGCCCACTTTGAAGGTATGTCGCTTATAGTTTGATTTATCTTCCCTGTAAGTGGCTGGTAAGTTTGTTGAATATTGTAATTAAAGTAAACCAGCTTAATATTTAATGATTTATCTAATCCACATACTTAAATGCAACATTTTTCCAGCAATTTTTCCTCTTCTTTTCTTAATATTAATTATCACTGGTGCTAACCAGTCTGAGCACTCTCAGTAAAATTATTACAGTCTTTGCATTCCCTGTTTTTTCATCATGACATTTAAGATTAAAAAAAAATGTTCAGAAGACATTCTCAGTCTGGGAGTATTTCGTTGATTACAGGATTAAATGCCAATGAATACTTTACATACTCTGTGCTCATATACAACACTGCAGAACTGTTCACAGCACTTTTGTTTTCAGTTTTTTCTTCATTTTCTGTGCTGTCAAGACTATTCATTGTTTTACTGCTATTCATCATATATATATGCAGGATATAACTCCTTTTACTGTAAAATATGAAGTAATAGTACAAATAAATTTATTGTTGGTCCAATTTTACAGATCTGGCATTCTAGGCCCAAAAGGAAAATTACCTTGGACTGCATCTGCTTCTGTTCTTTTTGAACTAAGTAGGAAAAATGAATCTGAGTTCTGCAAAGGTAAAAACACCTGGGGACAAATCTCTACCTTTTACTTGCAAAGGGAAATTATCAGGTGGAATTTAAAAGGGGATAATTAAGCAGCTCAATTTCATGAATATAGAGATTTTAGGAGAGATACTGTGGTGTTAGTTGTCAAGGGGGTTTTGTTTTTTAGAAAGTGTCTGTGTATTTCTAGGCTTTCAGGCTGAATACTACTGTTAATGTAAAAGAATGACTATTTGAACAAAGAAAAAAATATATGCTGTAAAAAAATAGGCTTGAGCATCTACTATAAAGAGCTAGATAGCATTACTTCTGCCCAATAACTTAGCTGTTCAGCACTCTGGGTTTGCTGGCTGAGTAAGCAATGGATTGTGAGTGGCAGACTTAGCTCCTCTCTAGGACTTTACATTTCAATCTCCCTCATAAGTGCAAAAAAATTAGCAGAAGCCTGAAGAATCTGTTGTCTTTCTGGCTTTCCTTTACTGTAGCAGTTCATGTTAATATTTACATTACTTAAAGTGCTGGCAGCTGAAATGATACAAAAGCAGAGCACTGACTTCAAAGCCAGAGAGACACTTAGGAAATTATCTTGCTGTCAAAAAATAAATCCAGACCTCAGTTGCATAGAATAATACTGAATGAGTACTGAATACCTAGAACCCCAAAGGGTCTTTAGTGCAAGAGTATGCAATGTCATCATATCCCTTGTTCAGGCATTTGCTCCGTAAGCAGACTCTGTCATGCTGACTCTTTGTGCTGTGCGAGAAAGATCAGTGTCTAATACATCCACGCAAGAGACAAAACCAGCTGAAAAGCAGTGTAACCAGCCAGTAGGAAATGGTGAGGACGGGGATGTGTCTGCCTCTTTCTGGGATTTAGGCATCTGATACAATGCTCCCTGGAGATTCCTTCCTTTAATTGGGATTTTCAGTACTGAGCCTACTATTTTCTTTAAAAAGTGAGCATGTACCTTTTGAAGTATGTCAAGAAGAGAAGGCAGGCAGGGTTCTCTCTTCCTTCTCTCTTTTCTTTTTTCCCCTTTAATAAGTTTTAGTATCATGTTATGTGAAACATAAAAAAAACCTGAACGATCCTGTGGAATACCTAGTTTATAAATGACTTTAACAGAAGTCTCATCACCCTTAAGGGAGGGGTGTTTGTGTGTTTAAGTCAATTATTGTATCAGCTAATCAACATTTGGACAGATCTTTGAAAAGTTCGGTTGAAAGACACTTCATATGCATCATTTTTAATAGCATATGGTAACTCAGGGCTTGTCCAGTTTAGTGCAGGAAGGTAATAAATAAGCTGAGTTTGTGTAAGCAGCAGATCCAGCAGACACATCAATGAAACCCATTTTGAAATATATTCCGTGCTATAGCAAAGAAAAACAGTTGAGCTGGCAAAAAAGAGAAAGAAGAAAAAACTTCTGAGGAAATCTGTATTTTTATAAAAACAAGGAATAAGAGGTAGAGAAAAGGGTTTCCCAGGAAAATCAGTATGGAGAAGCTGCCTGTCTACAGTATTGTATTCAGTTACCCTGATGTAAATCTGAGATTATCGTACTGAGTAAGTGTTTTAAAGGAGAAACTAATCTGGAAAGAAAGCACCCACAAAGGAATTCCTACAAAGTATTTTTCTGTGAATGTGCTTTATCCATATAACTAGGAAATGTTGCAATCAGAATAAAAACACAGAAAACATAAAACTAGATAAGACAAAAAAGAAGCTAAGCAATCATGCTAAAAAAGGCTGCATGTTTGAAACTGCATGACATAATACCGTGCCATATCCCTGCACCTCTAATTCGGTGGGATGACACAATGATCTCACTGAAGCGGTGGTGGGGAATGGGGGTTCAGAAAGAAGAAASGTTCATGTTTATTTCTATGTAGCCAGGCCAGACAGATAACAACACTTCCTGGGGAATCCCTGTATGGCATGCAACTGCCCTCATGCCAACCTGGACCTGTGGGCTGAAGTTTGACCACCCTTTTGGTGGCTTTGGGCTGATGGCAACAGAGCATTTAGTTTACCATGATTTTGGTGTGCCGTCCACAGCAGCTTGGGCAGAAAAGCCCCTTTTCAGCTACACTAAATGCTAATCAACCCAAGATAGAATCTTTTCCCTAGTATTGAGTAAAAAAATACCATTAGAGTGTGCCCGGAATTTAGGAAAAGAAAAATTGATCTTGTTATGCTTCTGTGCTCTCCCATATCTTCCATCAACATACCTTTTTCGGAGTTATGTTTAAATTTTGCCTCTGTAGTGGGAAGAATAAAGGCTATGAAAGTATTAAGATCATTGTTTACGCACAAGGCAGTGCATATACAAAGCCTCCTTGGAATCTGAATATTCAGCAAAAGTTAAACAGGTCTGAACCAGAGCACTTATTTAGATTAGGAGAATATTTACCATAGTTTGGGGAAAAGAAAGACTTAAAGGCTAGAGACAAGTGAGATCTGGACAAAAAATAAGAACCCTTAGTAAAAAAAGTAAGGAAGTAAGGTATTTCTACATGGGAATTGCTGGAAAGAAAAATGTGTCTGATTATAAAGGAGGTAGAATGGCCTCTCAGACCATTGCAAACAGAGGAAGAGAAGAAAATAAAAGGGGGTTTTGAATCTAAATTGTTGATGATAATTGGTTAGCAGAAAATTAGATCTTAAGACTGTATTTGACCATCTGTATCTAATTAAAAAGTTTGTTTATATTTTTGTGAAAGCTTTAACAGGTTTGCTTTTATAACAGCACACTATAAAAGTGAACATGGATTAGAGCTTGAGAAATAGTAAAGCTGATGATAATTTGGTGCTTCCTTTCTCATACCCATGAGTCCCACTCAAAGCAAAGGGTCCCACTCTATCAAGGCTTTTACAAATAAATCGTAACAAAGGAGAAGCTGTCCCAGAGAACGCAGTCTCACTTTATGATGGCACCATGAGTAGGTGGAGGAATAGAGCAAGAGGAGATAGAGCAGACAATGAGAGTGAGGTAACAGCAAAATAATCACATTTTAATATACTGTTTCTGTTCGATATTCCCTACCAATTTACAGACCTTTCTATTCTAGTGGCATCAGGCCCTCAGTGAATTTTTAGATCCTTGATATATTGGGTGAAATTCTTACAGCTAAAACCAGACACCATTGCCATTGACTTCAGTGGGTTGCTGCACTATGCTTGAAGACCCCATTAATTTCTGTTGGCCTAGTGAGTCAGCACTCAGTGATAAATAATAGAATACTAAACTCCAGTAATTACCTATAATGATAAATATTACTCTAAATGAGTAAGAATGAAGGATTGTTCAATAAGAATTTCTTTCTCAATCTTTTTTATATCCCTATACTATTCTCCTTTTTCACTAATTATTTGTTTCTTTCCCTGTTCCTTTTTCTCTTTAGCTTTCTAAATGTGGATAAACAGATCCTTGACTGGATACACTTAAAGAAAATTGAAAGTTCTTAACACGTTGCCTGTACATTACTCAATTAATATATGCTCAGATGATTTAGGGTCACTTCCTTAGATGTCAGCCATAGGTAGAGTAGATACTTTCCTACTCACCCAATGGTGCTGTCACTGGGCTATCATTGGTTTGCAGATACATATATAGGACAGTAAAATCATCTCGGTTTTGGATAGATTTATCTATAATTCATCTTTTGGTTTGTGAAAGAGTTGAGATTTATAGATATGTATATATTATCAGCTTATATAGATATATCATGACTGGATTCTGGAAGTCATTTTCTAACATCTGCCACAATTTTCTGAAAACAGATTAGATTCCCTAAGAACACTGACTCTGAGTAACTAACAGAAAGTATTTACAATCTGATACTGTGGTTGTTTTTTTTTTTTTTTTCCTTAGAAGGATGTGTTTATCTATAAATTACAGTCAGGGATTTGTTGTTGAGACCAGCATTGTGAACTTTCTCCAATAAAATCTGAAGCTGTGAAGCAATCAGGTAAATCTGTATACAAATCTAGAATTAAATCAACTGTCTTGCATGTGATGACATCTTTTGACCCACAACCCTTTCACTGCAAAGCAAAACTAAATAGTTTTCTTTTTTTCTGGGAGGGCCTTAATTGTATAATCACAGCTTTATATGTATATTTTTGGCTTAGAATGAAACTTACACAAGCTTTTTGAAAAACTTTGCTTAAGATACAAGGTTTTTTGTGCTGATTACTATGAGAAGGAAAAATTTCTGATAAAAACAGAACAAAACAAAACCCCTTATAGTCTTTTCTTATGTATTTTTTGCAGGTAGGTAATTTTTTGAAAAATTTCCAATAAAATTAAAAGTCAAATTATTTCTTATTCCATAAATAGTATTACATAATTTCCAGGTTTATACAGATTCATTATACTAGGGCTTCACAAATGTGAATGGGCATGCTACTTATCATAGATCTCATGGTCTTCATAGTACATGCAGTCTTGGAATTATGCCTATATTTTAATTAAGAGCAGGGAAAAAATCAGACGTACAATGCTTTCTTTTCCCCACAAAGGCAGAGTCACACCTTAGCCAACATCATACATTCCAAAAACAGATAATAAAGAATCATTATGAAAAATTTCTCATGGGGAAAAAGCAGAGCAGCTGATGAGAACCTTGTCTAAGATGTCTTTGCCTCAAGGTAATTTTTGGCATCGTAGTTAAAAAAGTTCTGTGCTAATGAAAAGGCCTCCACGAATTATGTTTTTGCTTAGCTGTAGGTATTGAAATGTTCTAAGTTTTGTGTTTCTGAAGGATTTGTATATGATTGTCCAATTTTACTATATATATTAGAAAAACCTCTGATCAAGAAGATTATAATGTATATTAACTGCAATACTGCGTACGACTAGAATGAATATTCTTTCAGATGGCTTTTGAGAGAGAAGTCCTTTTTCAAGAATGGGAAAATTCAGAGCTGTTACAGAATCTTGGATGCTAGAGATGGGATTATACATTAATTTCCAATCAATTCTTATGATAATACAAGATTGTTCAAGACATTGCGGCTTCTAGTGTTTTGCCTGTTGTAATAGGTCGGGCTGCTGTCATTTTATGAGACATTTGCAATGCTTACAGTAACTCCTTTCCCTCCATTTTCAGCAAAAATGTAATTACATTCCCATAGACCAAACTGCATAGTTTATGTGCACAATTGTTGTTTATACCTTCAGATACTTATAGATAATTGACATTATATTCTGTGACATTACAATTTTTCTTACTTATCTACATATTTATTTTACTTACCTAGCAGAGAAACAAAATCATTTACACAGTAGTTCCCTAGGTTTTGATTTTGAAACCTTTCAACGCACTGAAATACTGTAATTAATTGTTTAATATACTAAATTTTTCGTATTAAATTTCACTCAGTTCTTGTTCGCATTCCTGCTATGTACATTTCTTTTCAGAGCTGGAGTTGCAGTACACGTTGATTTGGTATTGCCTGCATATTCAAGTAACTTTTATTTATTTAATTAGAAGACTTTGTAATGAAATTTACAGTTGTCTTTGGAGTGCTCAATTCTCTTGAAATTAAGCCTAAATATTTGATTTTTTTTTTTTTTTTTCTAGTTTAAATGTTTCTTTCATGATGGGAATAGATACAGTGAATGACAATTAACAAGATTACCCTTTTCTTTTTTCTTTAAGGTATCACTATTACCAACTGGTATTATTTTTCTCCAATCACTTATTACCCCTTCCCATTTCCATGACTTTTCAGAAATTGTGAGTAGTACAGTGAGCTCATTAACTTATTGCCTTCATGCATTAGAATACATAGCTGGGATAGCTAATTTGTATAGATTCATAAAGTATTATCTATTATTCTCCAATGATACTTTTCAAATGTTAAAAGTATATTTAAAAAGACTAAATTATCTTATACTCCTCAAGTTTTCAGTGTTACTTCACCACAGCCAGACACACTCTGAAACATGGAACAAGAGAACAAGCAAAACATGCATTAAGAAATCTGTTTATATAGAAATAGAGTTTATAATATTTATCCTAGTCTGAGTGCTTTCTCTCACCATATTCCATGTTATGTTGAGGGCACATCAGCTTTCAGAGTCTGTAGCCAATAGTACAGTTGTCACCATAACATGCAGCAAGCAGAGAAAATGAGAAATCATTAAGTTAGTCTAAAAAAAAAATTGAAAAAAAGTCACTGAATGCTCAAAAAAAAAAGTAGGTAATATACACGTTTTAAAAATCATTTTAAATCTGACAAAAAGGCAATCAAGTCTGGTACTATGTTGATACAGTTCAATTCCACTGAGAATCCGAGTTGTTATAATCTGTGCATGTGGAAGCTTGTGAACAGCAAACCACTGTATCAAAGAGGCCTACAAACACGGTATTACAATAATCCAGACTTGATGTTATAAAAAACATGAATCAAGAGCTCAGCACCCTGTGGAGACAGTAAGCTTTAATCTTTACCCACTACTAAATTCCTGAGATGGTATTAGGTGCTTATGACTCTCAAAGTCTTATCATGTGTACTGAGCTGAAAACAGTAACTTTTCTGTTGACATTATTTAAACCATGTAAGATTCTACTTACTCTGCTTCAATTAAATGATCTTTAAAGCTCTCTTTTTATATCGATTAGGATTTCTCAGGCTGTCATTCATAACTCACTCATATTTCCAGCACCAAGATCAATGCAATTACTTTTTTTCTTTACCTTTCCTGCAATAAGATATTTTTAAATAGAATTGACGATAGTGCTCCAAGAATGATTTTGCCAAAACAGAGTAAAAGGCCTTTAAAGGAATATTAATGCTCCTTTTTGTATTAAGATTATAGCAGAAGAAAAGGTCTCAACATTTTTTTAACTCCTTACATGATGCTGCTTCAAGATCACAGACTCGGAGTGGTAAGTGGAACTTAACATAGTTAGGTCAATAAGTAAGGCGGAAATAGCTACAGACCTTAAAAGTATCTGTATTCTTCCCTGAAATTGTATCGTCTGTTGCTGTGGAAATCTTAAATGGCATGATTTTTCATGTTGGATTACCAATATTATTCAACAGAAAGAAAAAAATAGATAAATACTAGAACATTTTCTATTCTCTTAGGCATGCCGTATTTATGAGAGTGATTTGTATTGCCGAGTTCCAGACATGTAAATTTAAGATTCCCTGAGCTGGAGCTAAAACTTAATTCCTATTTTATTTAAGGGAGAATTTAACACAAAATATAACAGAGACAAGAGGAAAGAAAGCCTGAAAAAATTAAGTTAATAAAGGACAGAGGAAAACGATCATAGACATAGACAAAAAATGAAAAAGGGGTGGAAATAACAAGGAAAAGCTAATGAAAATTCTGATGTTCCTAACATTTGTGCAAGAACATCATCCACATGTTCTGGCCTAGAATTAAGGACTTCCCTGTGTTTCTGATTATTGATAGTGTAGATTTAGCTTCAGCTTGGTTAAAATTAAAATAAATTTCTCATGATAAACAATTGGCTTATAAGAGTGACAGAAAAGTGAACATATATTCTTTTTATGCAGTCTTATTATTGTAAACACTTTTCAAGCTGGAAGAGAGTGGGGGGTGTTGTTTGTTTGTTTGTTTTTATTAATCTTAGGAGCAGGAGGCCATTTTCACAACATTTCAGGATATTTTTTCAGTTTCAGTTTTGTTTTAAATACTAAAATACATTAGGAGGTCTCCACATTGTTTATTTTGCAATTATTTTGAAAATGGAATGCTTTGATCAGCATGACAAGTTGTAATTTTTTCACTGAAATCATATTATACTGTCTTCCAAAAATATTGAAAACTCTATCATCAGCTCTAAACTTAACTGTAAGGAATACACTTACTAATCTTTTGCTACGCATCCCCAACTGTATATGCTATAACTTTGGAAACTTATTTTAGACGCTGACCAGACAATGGGATGATACAAGGCAATCAGATCACTCAGAAGTTGAGCTGAATGGTATTTTTCTTTTACCTTATTTGTTCCTCAAAAATGCACTTTCAGAATAGCTGAAATGAGAATGCAATGCTGAAACAGTATTTTGAAATACTGAGAAATGTTTCAACAGTTGAAGTAAGAGCCAAGGAAATGAAGGACTACATTCACAGAACTGCCATAGAATGAAAATGGTAATTTATCCTCATTTCCCTCAGTATCTCATAGGTTAGGATGTTTTCCTATGAAATAGAGGGCTGTGTTTCAGATCTCTTTCCAGCAGCTTTTACCCATCGTATTCCACCTACCAGCCGAATGTCCTAGGCTCCAGGTCGTAGTTATTTTTATTTTTGATATCCGATACCATTACTATTTAAGTAGTTCATACAAAGTTCCATCTATCAGTGCATTTGTGAATGGTTCAGTCTAGCGTAAAGCACTATGGTGGGTCATCTCACACAGAGGAAGGATATGAATCTAAGTGTTTTGTATTTTTAAAGCTTGCGCTAAAAAGAGAGAGAGAAAACAAAGGTCCTTATTTCTCTTCTTTCTAGAAACTTCATTTTTGAGATCTTTTTTTTTCTTACTTTTCTGTGCTTCTTCATTTTTGTCATGCTCAAAGATTAAGTATTCCATTTCAGGACACATGAAATTAGACCCACAAATATTCATGGTAGCTTTAATTAACAAATTGCATAAGCTACTGGTGGAGGGAAGGACTTTCAGTACTCTCAGTAGCTATTTTGGCATTTCACAATGACCTGAAAGGCAAGCTTACTGCTTTTTAAAGCACATAAAGGTGTCACCACATGTAAAAGTGTGATGAGCAAAGGAACACTGAAAATGTTCCCATATCATGTAGAGGGAAATATCAGCTAAATTTTTCCTTTACGTGGTGAAGGAAGGTATAGATTCCAATCAGCGGTGGCTAAAGAAGATGTTGCTGTCCTCTATTCGGTGCATATTAGAGTTCAAAATTCAGCTTGTTTTAAGTTCTGGAAGTGAAAAGAAACCTCCGTGCAGTTACAGCTGTTACTTTGTTCAAGGGGAAAATAAATTCAGCTTAACTAAAACAAATGGCTAGTGTTGGCAACAATGGCAAACACTGTTTTGTGACTTCTCCAACTCCAGGGATGCGGGAACAGTTTTCTGACACTGATCCCTGTTTACCAGGTTGTAAATTTTATTCTATGCAGTGTCTGAACCAATAATCAAAAAAAACCCCTAAAACCAACAGAAACCACAACTTTGAAATTATCTTGTACGTTGTTTTTCCACTTAACATAGCATTATGCATAACAGATGTGTTTCATAACAATAATGGAAATAACAATGGAAACCAAACAGACCACATCTTTCAAGAGTATGTTTGTGCACAAGTAAAGATCATATTGGCTTATGGTATTTGACGTTAAGCCAAGTATGAACTGCAAGAACATCCTTCTTAGATTTAAAAAGATAGCACACATCTGTTTTCTAAGCCCTGATATTTGCAGGCATAAGGAACTGCTTACAAAAAACTGACATTCTTATAGCATCCAGGAAGAAAGCACCATAATATATAAAAACAAAACAAAACAAAACAAAAACAAAAACCCCAAAAAACCAACAAACCTGAAAAATTTTGACCAGGCTTATTATACTTCTCTGCTAATTTTCAGAAAGTTTATTTAAATTACAACAATTTTTTACTGTACTTGTCTGTTAAAAGCAGAGTCTGCAGGAATCCCTAGTTATAATACTAGTAAGTGATAATGGTTTTCATCCCTTATTTTCAATATTGCTGTACATAATGGGAGCCCAGAGTAGCAGGATCACCAGCAAAGGTCTTTCTGTTGACTGTACTGGAAGGATGCTAGGCCCTGTGAGTGGTGATACAGTCTCACAGTTCTGGTGCTCGGTGATAATCTGCACGTCTTTCATTCACTCCGCTAAAAGTTGTGGGACTAGAAGACTGGATCTTGCTTTGAAAAYGTCTGCGTCCACTTCCCATGTTATGCACTAGCAGAATTTGTTTTCAACTAAATACATAGCTCTGCTACATTAAATATTGTGTTCCCATGGTTTAATTGTGTTGTAGGAATTAGGCTGTACAAAGATGGTTTCTTAGTTTGTAGCAGAGACGAAGGGCATTATTATCCATTGTCAGTGATGTGAGTTACTCACAGTCTGTGGTGAAAAAACAGGATCAGTAATATCTGTTTACAGCAAGAAACGATTAGATTAATGCTGTAACAGCTTCTGTTTGTTTTCCTTTGTTTCAAATGTATGCTGAATAAGAGAGCATAAAAGCCCCTTGAATGTTAAACGCTGGATATTTAAAATGACTGCTGCTACACTGAAACAGTTAGATCTGCTGCCACCACTCCCAAATTCTCTTTGTGCAGGGGCTGCCCCAGTCCCTTCCCTCCAGGGCACGCGGGTCCTCTGAAACCCACATCCAGGCTTCCACGCTGTCTGTTGCAGACTGGGTGCTGGGTGCATTAGAATCCCTAGAGCATATAGAGACGTGTTAGGGGAGCTGATGCCTCAGGACCCGCTGGAAGGCTTGCTGAATGCTAAGCACACCTGAGGAAATATATGCAAATTTTCCTTTTTTGGGAGAGGAGGAATTTAGGTTCATTTCCTCCCCTTGACTCAGATTTTGGAAGAGAAATCAATTTCTGATGGAGAGAAATTTCCACATCCTTTCTATAATGAACATCCATATTTTTTTTGTGCCCAGAGTATATTCAAACAAGAGATTTAATATTCAGCAATGATGTACTTTTATTTTTTGTTCTCTTCCTATTGGGAGCACTGAGGTCAGAATTGAAACAGTATATATTTAAATACTGTTCAACCCTGTGAGGACTACTGTTGCTGTAATGCTTGAGTTGCATGGATTTAATTATTCTCCTGGAGAATTTGTCTTTAAAATTAAATACTGCCGTGCCCTGCAAAAAAAAAAAATGCTAAATACGTACACATTTATTCCATGTGGTTACTGCCTTTGCTGCRTATCTGTCAAATAAATAAATACATAAACAGTTCACTGAGTTAAGGAGGGCTATCCTTAAATAAGGAAAATGATTGTTAGATTGTTATTTCCAACCAGATTATTATTGTGCATTTATTCTTAACCGCCCTCTGTTATAGGTTTCATTATGCTGCCTGTTAGAAATGACAGCCTGACAGCTCTGTTGTTTCTCTGGGTCAGTTTTATCTCAGTTATTGAATACTCAAACCTCATTAACTTGCTGCCAGGCCTCCAGAACTGCATGGATTGCTGTCTGCAAATATAAGCAATTAGTAACAAATTTTGCATTAATGTTAGTGTTCTGATGGGTTTTAGGGGAGAAAAAAAGTGGTTGGGCATGGGAAAAAGGGTCTCTTAGTCTGGGTACTGCAGTGCATACTTAATATATGTGTAATATTTGCGAGTGATTTTTTACATATAACACAGATTTTTGTTCCGCTAAAGGAACCGAATAGGTTTTCAAATCATCTCCAAAATTTTGGCCTGCATCTAGTCTACTCCATTTTTTTGTTGTTTTACTTTAGGGCAGCTGGATTATTACAGCACTAATCACCTCTTCTGTTACTAAAGAGTACCTCACATATCTATCAGTAAAAATGATCTAACCTGGCAACAAGTGTTCTGCAGTGGAGTACACCTTGTTCCCAAGTGCACCATGTGCCCAAATCGGTCTGTGTTTATGCTCAAGGGGATCCTGATTCTATACTCTTTCGCAATTGCTCCTAAAAGTCAACTGAGAGTTAAGTTTTTATAGAGCAATCAAAAAAACTCTAGCCAAAAAGCAGCTTGCTTCTTATTACGTGCTAATTTCAGATAAAGAAGAGATAGGTATGTATGCAAAGGCTACTAGCAGTTCACAGGATGTTCAATATATATTCCTGTTTTTTTCACAACTAGAAATGCTACTGATGKCACTATTTAAACACTGAAGACTTCCTTCTGCTGGCTTAAATATTTATAGTGGGGATATACTCTGGCGTGATCTGTTACTTAAATGACAACTCAGTGATCTATATGCAAAAGACTGATCTTTGGGCTTCTTTTGTCCTCTTGCTATTTCTATGAAGGCTGACCTAGCACTCCGTTTCAGACCTTAAGGCTGTTTTAAGTTTCACTGTCCGCTCTAAGTGACTGAAAATGTATCCACGGCTGGCAAAGGAGGAATCTGGCTGTGCCTTGTTTGCCTTGCTACATCAACAGAAGGAAGAAGTGAAAAATCTCCACTAAAAGCTCTAAGGTGAGGCTTCCCAGGCSATTTAGCAGGCCTTTGGTCCAGACTGTCCAGATCACACAGCACAAAGTAATCGTGTGGGATGACTCCTTCCCTTTCTCCATGCATGTATTTTATCTCTGTCTGCATGTATTTATATCCTGTCTATTGTACAGGATATAAAACAGCAAACCTTGCAGACATCTCCCTGTTGAATATTATTTGCGATTAAAGTGATTTCAAAACAAAGTAAGTTTCCATTTTGGGGACTGAGTATAGGCTAAGTATTTCTCAAATTATAGTTGTCAGTTTGAATATAATATAATTTGATGATGTGCAAAATTATCAGGTGTTTTTTCCATTAACATCATATTTGACGGTGAAAGCAGAGCCATATATGACATTATGATATGCCAGCATTAGAAGATTTATTTTGGCTCATTTAACGTATAGCAAATAAAAAAGAGAGTCTTTATACTAGAACACTTAAACTTGCATTTCAACCACTTACTTTAATAAGTATGAACTAGGGGTCTTACCCCTACGTCACAAAAACTACAAGAAGATCACAGATAGTACTACTCTACTTAGGAAGAAATTGCAGGGGGAGGAAGTGTGTGCCCCCATCTGCAATTTCTTTCCAGATCAGGACGGAGACATCTTGGCAGGACAGTAAAAGAAAGCTCCAACATTTTACTGCTGAACTGTACGTGTCAATGACTATGAACAGTGCGTCAGCCGTCAATGCCATAAATCCAGCGCTTCTCATGTTTTAAAGGGAACAACCACCTATTCACATTTTGTTTCCAAGGTGATAGATATAAAAAGTATCAAAGCTTTCAACTAAAAACAAATCAAGGTATCGTTGTGCAATGCTATGTAAGTGGCTCAGGTAAGTAACACTAAATCTTTTAGTGACATTCGAAAGATTTCTATCAGAGTCAAGCCTGTAGTCTCAAGAGTTCAGGTTTCTGCTTTGCTTGAGCTCTACAGGTTAAAATGTTTCAATGCATTGCTGAAAGTAGCCTACATGCTGCACCGAAGCAGAAGTTACAACGCTTAACAATGGCGACTGCCCTGGGTGCTTGCTGCATGTACAGCAGCACAGACTTGATTTCTGTTTTCCATTATCTTTTGACCCTCTGAATGAAATGGAATTTTTATAGTGAAAAATCTTTATCTTTGACTTAATGTTGCTTCATGCCATTAGGGTAAAATTAGCACCAAATAGTACAAACACACAGAGGGGTCAGATCTTTCCGGCTGACTCTATGTCTGATTATAGTGTAATCATTCTCGGTTACAATAGCTACTTCTTTATTTGCGTTAGTTATTGGCTCAAAAAAATAGTACTGTTATCATGTAAAAAATAACTTCAACATTCTATGACAATTATAAACTTGACTTTACAGGTGATGTAGAAAAGCCTTCTTAATCCCGTCATACACACAAAGAATCTGTAGCACAGACTCATTGAAACGCCTATTTTCAGATATGACTGCCTAATATTAAGCAATTTAGGGTCATATTTTTCAGATGAGGTGAGCATCTACAGCTTTTACTGAATAACAAAATGCCTCCATTTGACTGAGACTATCCAGCAAAACCACGCTTATTGAAATACCTCATTTCTTCAGGAATACCTACATTTTCAGAGTACTTTTTATGACACATAGGCAGAGATGCCAGCTTTCTTACAAAAGCAGATCTCTTTAGGATGTTAATTAGGTACACAAATATGTCTTGTTCCTAATATCCATTTTGTAAATATGTCCCAAGAAACAGAATAAAGGATGAAGCACCTTGATAAATATATATAGTAAAAGGCATAGACACAGCAGGACARAAAGACATATGGCAATATGTATGAAGAACCTTACTTGACAAAAGAAATAAATGGCATATGTAGTTTAGACACCCGAGTAGGGACAGTTTAGGTGAAGATGAAAGATAGGCAAATTAAAACCTAAAAATCACTGAAAATTGGTATAGACCTCCTAGGCAAGATTTAGAAAGAAATAGAAGATAAGGAAAGCCTATAAAAAGGATAGATCATTAATCATTGGAAATTCAATTAGTTAATATTGACTGGGCTGGCAATTATGGAATTGATAAGAAAGGGTACCTCTTCCTGGAGGTAATACAGGACTTTTTTCTGATACATTTTGTGGACTATCCAGTAAAAGTACAGGCTATTTTGTACTTACTCCTAATATTGCTGGGAAATAAGACAAGGATGATAAATAAGATAAAAGTTGAGAGTCATCTAAAGTCTGGTGATCACAATGTCATCAGAACTTCAAATGCCCTTGAGGTTATAAATGTGAAAGGCAATATCTCAAAATCACTGGACTTTAAAATATAAATAAATAAAAATAGAGAGGGAGTGAATGTGGAATGAGTTGAAAAAAAAGTTGATTAAAATCAATTTCAGTTTCGGGAATTTAGTATGAAAACCTAGCTAGATAGCACAGAAGCAGCCCTGAGAGCTGGCCCTCAAGAGACCTTGTTTCATGAGAAACTGCTGGATTTTTATTCTCCTGGATGGTGGATACCGGGTGTATTTTAGAAATAATTTGTGTGGTCTCTTGGGAAATATACCAGCCATACAATTCTTTCTCATGAAAGCCTTGTCTGTTGCTTCAGAAGACCCTGTTTACTTACACTGATGCTTGAAAATGAGATGTTTCAATGCGAAGGGGACAGATTACAATAAAGAATTATACTTCTAGAAAAAGGAGCAAAAAGATGCATTCACTGAAAACGCGAACAACTTTGCAGACATTCCTGTTAGAATAGCATTAATTTTATGGCCACAGAAACAACACTGCAACCATCTTGAGTTACAGGAAATGAACAGGTTGAGAAGAGTAAAGTAATAAGCTAAGCATATCACTGAAGTCAAGAGGGGGTTCTCTTAAAAAAGGGTATCATCTCATAATTTTGTAGGACAGGGAAAGCTGATGTTTGTCAGGGCTTSGCTAAATTCAAAACAGTGTTTGCTGCAATATTTTTCTTTAGCTTAGTGGCTTTGGTCTTCACTGGTCTTAGTAATAGCTACTGCTCAGGAACGTGCAATCTGCCAGACTGCAGGTAGTAGAGCCGAAATTTTCTTTTTTCTTTCAGTAGTACAAAACAACTGTAATATGCAAAGACACTCTGTCTGCCCACCTTTTAAGACAATACTTCCCAGTGTTACGATCTGCATATAACCAATAGCTCAGTGGTTAAAGTGCTTTCATGGACCACTGGAAAATTGGGCTCTGTTTCACTAATGTGGATGAAGGAATTGAACTCTAAGGCTTCATGCTCTGAGTGAATGAATACTTGGATCGCTGGGCTATTGAATAGAAATACCAAGGATTCATTTTCAGAGATTCAAGAAATTCTATGAAAGCAGCTTTATCCTTCTTACAAAGTATTTGAAATGAAAATTAACTTTAAAGCAAGATGAATATTTTATATAACATGCATTTTACCTCTTTAAGGCTTATGTTTAGGAAACAATAAATACATAGCATTTTATTAAAATCAGTTGTCCTGACTTCCCTGCCCCCCCCCCCCCTTTTTTTTTTTGGGTGGGGTGGTAGTTCAGTTTGGGTTTTTGACTCAACTGTTGAAGGGGAGAATCAATTAATCCTCTAAMTTTAATGATAAAAAGTGGGTTGCGAAGCCACTGCTCTGGAGAACATGGAACGGAGTGAGAGTATGCTACTGTTTTTAGCTGTGGCTTTATATTCCAAATATTTAAAGCACGTTCTTTACATTTAAGACAAATGTAAGTTTTAGTTAGCTAGATGGTTTCCCAGGCTCAAGATGGTAACAGTAGAGTTTCTTTCATATACTGAAAGCTTCCTGCTGTGAGGCCTTTTCTTATTTCATAATGGCTGAACCTGGAATTTTGGCCTCTTAACCGACAGTGACAGCTGAGGTGTTTCTTTGCAAATTACATCAACTTCAGATCCGGTGTTTGATAGGGCATTAAGGTACACATATCTCAAGAAGTTTGCTTTTGCAATGTACTTTACAGAAGTTTGACAAGGCAATTCTAAATAAAAAGTTATTAAGGAAGAGCAGTTCAGGTATAGGTCTCRGGGAACAAACAGCTAATCATATTTCTTTACGGTAGACTGAAGTTTAAAGAGATATCAATTACTATTAGACACCATCAGAACAGCCGAGATATTCTTAATAGCATTAGGAACATTTTAGGTTTAATGTCTAGTGAACAATACCCTTAAAATCTTTGCCTGGAGCTTGTAACATAAAATCTGAAAAGCATCTTGCATTTCTTGAGTGGTTTGGGTAAAGAATCACCCAGGATTATTTATTATAAAACTCAGTGTTGGGGTTTTTTTTCCTCCAGAAAGATGACTTTCTTTTTTCTTAAAATGTGATTCTACAGTTTCAATTGAATTGCAAAATACTGCATGACCCATGAAGTAGACAGTACCACCCAGCAAATACCGACTTTTATCAACAGCTATTATAACAGTAGTGTATATAATACCTCAATGGTGTTATATGCAAATTCTGTATATGAAATACTGCATAATAATGCTAAGATGAGTAAAGGAGTGAGTGGAATTGTTACAGCAAGAAAAGACAAGAAGCTAGAAAGCATTCAAGTGTAAGTAGGACCACAGACTGAAGCCATGAAGAGACTGCTGTAAGCAAAGTAAGGAAAGGATTCCTATAAGAATATAAACATGAGCATGAGGGGAGTTATTCCTAGAAAGGTCACTGCTTTAAAACATTTGCCATGCTATTGCAATTACACTTGAGGGGCTTTCCTGAAGAAAGAATTTGCGGTCAGTCAAGCTGACATTGTTCCTCTGGGTTGAAGGAGCTAGACTTGCTCTCTACAAATTAATTTATGAAAATAAGATAAATACATTGGGCCTGTTGTTTGGGGGGACCAGATGCACGGTAATAGCTAGAGGTATACTCAGTTAGTGATGTCTTGGCTAGAGACATCCATCTCCAGCCTTTCTGTTCATTGATCTGTGGTGAGACCACAGATATGGGAGGAGTAGCCATGGCATTAGGTTAGTGAATCTATTGCTCAGAGTTAGAGGCATAGTTTTRAGTCAGATTAAACTGTCTCAGAAACAGAAAGAGTTGAGTAAAACTCCTGTGTATGTGCTTTGATGTGTCACTATCGTATTCATGTTTTACTATTTTACTAAATTAAGTTCAAAAATAGATGTGAGCATATGTTTATATGAATACTGTTAGGGAACTGTGATACTGTTTCTACTAAGGTTTGCAGGTTTTGCTGAATACTGCAAATTTCTGATGCATTTCACTGCTGCTGTTTGGGTTTGGCTTGATTCTGAGACTCTCTTTTTCTAGAGGTGGTCTAGAGGTAACTCGCCGTTTTGGTGAGGAAGATGGTCATTCCCAGGCTTGAATTTTTTGCCAGGACAAGCAGAAGCACACGGAAATAGAACTGGAAGAGGGAAAAACTAACTAAAACTAAACTCTTAGATTTGGCATAAGACTTACACAGGCAATACCATCAGTGCTTAGGCTATTGAACCTTGAACTGATTCTGGGGTCAGGGTTCATGAGCCAAGGTTCTCGTGAAAGATGGTGTGCCCAACACAATACAAGCGGCTATGCTGGAAATAGTATAGCCACATCAGCTTTGTAGCCAGGGTAATGATGTCTTTTTTCCAATCTTACTGGTGATAAATTTGGTAGAAAAATTTATATAGTTTTCAGTCTCCAAGCCTGCAAAAAAAGATGGACAGAAAGAAGGAAGAAAAATAATAAATTGGATGGTTATATCAGAGAAACATGATTTTGGCTTTGGTTAGTCGCATGACAACTTTATAACCATTTCTCACATCAAATTAAYTTTGCAAATTAACCTGTGGTACTACAGAATATGGATTATCTCAATTATGGAAATGTGGTTTCCATTACTATTCCATTATTATACCATCCCACTTATGACTTTATGGTAATAACKGCAAGGCATAAATTTCACTGATATTATCACACCCAAAATTGCTCATTCTGCTGCACATTATTTTATAGAAGCTGTTAGGTGCACCTGCTTATAACTTATACTGCAAAGTTAAATAATATTTCAAACAGAGAGATACTTAATGTCTGGAAAAATTATGAATGTCTAGAAATGATTAATTGATGGTGTCTAGATGCTATGGTGATAGGCCTCTCAAAAAGGCTTGTATAMTTATAATGGTGAACTTTGGTGTAAGATATGATAGTACTATTATTTCCCACTGTATGTCGTGGAAAATTAACTATTTACTTTGGATAAACTGACTCCGTTCGTTTTCGAGTATTAACTCCTCAGTAGGATCTTCCTCAATGCCTTCAGTTTTCTCTTTCATATCTTAATTATGCTATTTTCTCCAGCCAGGGCGTGCCCACACAGGTGAACRCAATACTATGCAGCTATACTGGAGAGTGATTATTGCAAACAGTAAAAAATAACAAGCCATATTAGCCTTGCTAAGTGAGATGGGATGAGACAACTATTGTGCTTCCAGTCCCTGAGCTGGCTGGCATTGTGCTATGTACACAAATTATGGTTTCTGGGAGGTTAAGAAAGAGTGGGAGTTAATATCTTTTGTTTTAGACCAAGGGACTGTGATCATGAAATAAGGAGTCATAGAGCTTTATCTCCTGCAGTATCAGCCAGTGCTGTGCAGGTTTATCAAAGGTCTGAGTTTTCTAGCAGCTGATTCTAGCAGATTCCGTTTTTTACCCAATTCACCTCAATACTACTCACTCTTTCACACTCTTTAGTAGTCACTGAGGCTTCTTCACCCTGACTTTTTTTGCTGTGGAATTGTATGTCCCAGGTTCACACAATGTTGACTGTAACAGCTTAAAAAACCAAAATTACAGTCACATAAACACCCATTACGAGGGCTTATTGTAAAGAGATCATATGGCTTCTCAAAGAACATGCATAGAGGCAGCAAGGACTACATTTTTAGCTGCGGACAGCGCATGATAGTCCTTTTAAGAACCTAAATTTGAGAAAGTAGTCCCTGGCAGCAGAGGAATGCCAGTCATCTTTACAGCAGGCAATTAACGTGCGTGATTCTTGAATCCTCTCTGGGTTTATGTGATAAAACACTATGAGGTTGATCGGACTGCTTTTCCCCTGCAAAACGTAGCTTCCCTTTGATTCTGAGGAAAGTCCTAACTCTGTTTGATTATAAGGTCCTGCACAATCCTAGGGAGAGGTAAGCAGAGGTCCCTGTACATTGGGTCTGTCATAATTTTCTTATAACAGCTCTATTATGGATAATTCCCTGGAAGTCAGCTGTAAAGCTCAGCAGGTCCCCTCCTGATATCCTTCACATTTGGATAATTAACTGAGCTGTTTGAACAACAGAAACTTTATAATGTTCAGCAGTGGGAGTCTTGCAGCTGATCAGCTTTACCTTCATCAGCACTTGTCATTTTAACACTTGAAGGGTAATGTTTCAGGATGAATATAATCTTCAGCAGGAAAAGAAAAGATTTTAAATGTACAGGAAAATAAAGGCTTCAATAAATTTATTATGCATACCGCAATACCCCTTGTGCTGTGTTGCTCATGTACTCTGTGCTGCTGTCTAAGAAGGATTTAGTCAACCTTGTATCTGTACAAAATAGGCTTTGCTTCATTGCAAGGGAAAAACAAGTAACGAATCCTCACGGAAACCCATCCTCGACATCCTGAGAAATAGCATGCATGAAACCTTCATGCTGATCACAGCAGTCTTTTCCAAAAAAACACTTAATTTGTTTAGAAACAGTAAAATGAAATAGCTTCTTATTTTTTGTTCAATTCCTCTGATAGTTAAAAATGATCCAAGTACCAAGCCTTTCTGTGGAGCTCAAAGGAGCAAAGTTGTCAGTTTCTACTGAAATTCAGGGCAATGGGACACTGAAATTTAAGACTATTTGACATTTATTTATTATCCAACTGCCACAAAGACTGTTTGTAATTAAGAGGGATTTGTAAATCATGGTGCATTATTTAATGTCCTGAAAGATGGTTGCAGTAGATAATTATTAATTATAGTGAGATGTTATTGTTTTGATGGCTAATCGTAACTGGAATAAGAAATATGTTTTAAAATATAGCAACAGCAACATATGCCTAGTGGTTGGAAATATCCACATTTCTTAAAGCAGTTTAACCTATTTTTAATGACCTACTGTGGAACTACAAAAAAAATCTTCAAAGGTTTATTCATTATTCTTAAGTTTCTGGATGCACGGAGKCYWAAARAAMAWAAAWAWAAMMWRAMARAAWAMTRWAARWAAAAAAAAAAAAAAAAAAAAAGAGAATAATTTTCTCTATACCAAGATGTCTTATTATACCCTGGTTATGAACATTTCCATGGATGGATTTGTAAGAATAAGCATCGATTCCCATGAGATTCATACTGATGAGGTTAAGATGCACTGTGCTCAGGTCAGGTTAATGTTTGCCTTCTGAAGAGAGTTGTTCAGCATTTGTTTCTTCCCCCCCCTCCTCTAGCTTGGATAAGAGCAAGCACAATAAATATTGTGTTATATGAGAATGACTGATAGCAGAGAGGCTGTTTGTTGTTATAAGCCATTCTTCTTAGCACAAAATAGACTGCTTTCTACAAGATAAGTAGAATGCCTTTTCAGTTAAAGAGGTGCCAATTTCTCTAGGTCTTTACACTCCTCTGAGATGTGAACCTATTCTTTAACAATACAAGCAATGTCTAGGCTTGTTAGCATAGCCTCCCATGATAATATTTCTTTATCCTAATAAAGTGAAAGAATATGTAGTATAATAAGTCACTCTGCAACCAGGTTAACTTAAATATTTTATAAAGACAGGGGCCATTAAACTGCAGCTGCAGTTAGATAAAACAAAATTCAGTGTTAACCGTATTAGGATTTTCTCTGACACCTTTCTCATATTGCTTTACATATTTTTTCATAATACTTAAGAAATATTTCTCTCAAGTGTCACTGATCTCTTTCTTATAAGTGCCTTGTGCTAGAATTGTCCCTGCAATGTGCAACTCTACAAACGAAAAATTAATATACTGAAAGGCTTTAATCACCTACTAGAGCTCAGATAAGCCAATATTAAAACACATTTATGCATGAACAACTAATAACTAATAATTGAAAGAAATTACATGCAACTCTAGAAACCATTTCTTAATTGTTACTCATTAAAATAAATTATGGTATATTATCCCAATTACAATGCTGAAAATAGAATTTAGCAGCAGTTGTTCTGTCACTTTACCTTTCATTTTAGCTTTTTATGGCAGTTATGTTTTGAAAATAATTTGTCCTAATCAGATGGTGTTATATTTTACCAGCTAGTAGCTACACCTCCTTGCAAGCATATCCTTAGAGAGGCATTGGGTTAAGCATTAAAACTTACACTCATTAGAGCTAATTGAATGTTATTGGAGTGAACATGAAGAGTTGTTGCTGTGGTTCAAACAACATACAAATCTATAGATTCTTATAATTGCATAGCTATCTACTGCCTTATTTATTGTAGGCCATACAGTATTATTCTAGAGAGCTGATGCTGAAAAATTGATTGGGCCTAGACGTAAGCTAAATAGCAAATACTTTGTTATTATTACAGTGCAGGTTCCGCTCACTCAGTGGACGTGGCTTTTGCAATAATACCTAAAGCACTGAGTATAAAACTGCATGGAACTTTTTAAATGCCATGCAGTCACGCATATGCTCTGCGTAAATGTTGCCTTTACTATGCGATCAGCTATTGGGAACCTCAACAGCTCCTGAGCATCATCAGCTGATTGCCTCACCTGGAATTAGGGACACCCAGCACTAAACTGTATAGGACCCAAAGGAGGAGAGCAAGCCAAATCAGGAGCGGTTTGAGCGTATGCAGTTCCCAAAACTTATGGGTCCTCAACACTTTCAGGATTTGGCCYGTTTAATGTGAAGGATTAGTCATTTGCTTTAATTCACTAATCCACAATGACTCCAACATAAAACAAGTTCTGGATCTCTTRCAATTCATTTACAATTTACCACCTACCTCCTCTTTGTTGTTAAAACCAATGTCTTTGGTGCCAACACCGTAACCACACAGGAAATATCCTATTTCATTTTAATCTGAAATGAAATTAATCCTTTCAATTATGTTATCTATATTTCAAGAATATGATTTTAATACTATTTTCTCTTTCTCACAGTTTYATTCTTGCCTTATATTAGTTAATTCTACTGTTTCAAGCTGGCTCTGTAACRCGTAAATACAGCTTAAGGTATGGAGATGTCTACAGTGTGCAGTGGAATTAGTGAATTTTCTGAAGCRTCATCAAACTGAGCTGACAGAAAATATGACTGAAAATCTTCCAAAGTTTATGGATAAGCTTCTCCTTTAATAAACTTATTTATGTTTATTAAGTAGCATTTAGCACCTACACAAATGGCTATAAAATTGTTATAATGGTTTTCCAGAACAGCTGCTGGGTGGGTGGAGTTGGGGATGTTGGAAGATTGCTGTCCTCTGCTCCCTTTTGCCATGATCTCTGCTTATTATTGGCATGACTGCATTACTAACTCTGGCCTGCTAAGTGTTGACTTTTGGGGCTAATAACAAATGTTTTCCTCTTTTCACCCCGGCTTGAAATGTTTGTATCCCTTCATCTGTTAAAAGAATGTGTGTCCTTCAGGAATGTGTGGCATACAAATAATTAATGCTTGTCAAGGGAGGGAAAAGGAGAAAGGGGACTAATCCAGTGCACATTTAAAATGAAAATGGGAGTCAGAAACATTTGGATTAGGCCCAGGAAACATAAAAGTTACCAAATAATTTCTATTTTCAGTGACATTGTAAACTAGGATCTGTCTCTTGTCTTGTTTCTGCTTTCTCCAGAGGAGGCTGTACTACATAACTGAACAAGTATTTTTTGTAAGTTGAACTTTAGAGACTTTATAGAACAGAATCTCTATCTTTTTGCTTCACTTATTGTTTCTCTGAGGGGTTGCTACAAAAGGAAGAAAAAACCTTTATACCAGAAACTCTCTGTCATTTAAGTTATCTCCTTCCATCCATAGTACTATTTTACAGACTGAAATAAAAAGTAGATAAAAAGAGCTGGTACCATTAGATGAACTCTCTCAATCTCTGTTTTACTTGTGTTTTCCTGGGGGGGGGTGGAAAGGTCATTGTTGTTTATTTTAAAAGTTATTCAATTTTTGTTTTACTTGTGTTCAATATAGATTACTGAGACTGAGAAGTGAGGAAGCCTGGAAAGAAAAGGAGAAGCCTGGAAAAATACAGGCAAGAAAGAGACAGAAGAAATGAGGGAAAATGGAGAAGAATACACTAAGAAGCTGAGGTAAACAAAAGTGTCATAAATGCATCTATGTGGGTGTGAATTATTAAAACACTTCCCTTCTTTCTCTTCTCAAAAATATACTCAAACTTTCTGTTAAATGAATATATTCAACCACTGAAATTTAGGAATTATCATAATGAAGAGTTAAGGTTGATCTCCAGCTGCACCATCCCTGGTGTCTAAGCTGTATGCTATGTTCTTTAATTACACTGTATCTTGGTAATTTTTTCTACAAGTTCATTATTACTAATGCATTGAATGGGATAAAGATCACTGGATGATTGCTATTCATCATCCTGAATGATGAAGATACTAAATTATAGTCAGCTGTGAGTTTTCATGACTTCCATTACTATACACAATCCATACCTATTCATTATTACATTGCTATTCCTATTCTTGAAGGAGGGTCTGAGGCTCAGAGTGATCGGSGCTTGAACTATGAGGTTTCCACTAGTTTTAAATATCTGACCTGAGACACGCAGGATCTGAAGTTTTAGGCATGCCAGCTCCTGCTAATGACCTTTCGGCCACATCTGGTTTTCTGGACAGTTAGGGCTCCTATCTTTTCTGTTGGAGAGACAGACAACGGTTGTTTGAGTAACAAAATGCAATATAAACAGCCAATATAGCCACCTTCTACATCTGGTCAGAGTCCAGCTGCTAAGCACATAAACCTTTCCCAATTATAAATGCTGCCCTCCATTTCACCCTGCGGTGCATGCATAAGGATGACTTTGGCTCCGCATTGCCTCAGTGGCTGATTTTGTCATTTGTCCAAGCAGTCAGATACAAGTTACTGTAAATAAGGCTTTTGCTGTCCGGGAGTCTTCTCTCTTCTTACTCTTTTTTCGTGAGAAGTTCCCTGCTTCTCCAAGAGGGGAAATGGGTGATATTAGGTCCTCAGATCTGAAATAACTGGCTACTGAGCTTGGCTCATGCCATTTTAGCAAAGTCAGTATTTTAAGTTGTCTTTCATGTATTCAGGTTACAAATGTTTTTGACTTAGTTCTAGCTATTGGTCTTCAGACCTTTAGAAAATCAGACCTCAAATCTCTGAAGTGGAATACCATAAAAGGAGGAATATGAAGTAGCTACTAGAGGAAAAGTGTGATTTAAATTAATTCCCTGAACCACAGAATAACTATATGACACAGAGAAGGCATTTTATAGACACACACACACACTAAAATTTTTCAGTATGCTGCTTAGTTGCTATTTAACCAGAAGTTAATCCTTTCCTTTTCTTGATAACTAAGCCCAATGTACTAGTCCAGTACTGAATTTCTCTAGCTCATCACACTCACATGTGCTATTTCTTCATGTGTGCCACTCAGGTCAGAGACGGAATAAAAAGAACTGTTTTTCATTACATTGACAAGTTGTCAATCAGTTCCGGGGGAGAATGGAAGTGTGATGCCAGTTTAATGGGTAAGGAATTGTTTACATTTCTAGTATTGCTAATTGAATGTTTTATATTAATGGACACATTCCAGCACAAATAAAAACAGGATTCCAGTCCAGGAGACTTAGAATAAAATGTGTTTCAAAATTACTTGATACTCATCCCCAGATGGAATTGCTGCAGAAATGAGATTGAACAGGTATCTGCAACCTTATCTTCAACCCTGTGTCTATATAGCCTGTACAGCACTAAACCAAGCACTCAAAATATCAATTTTAAAGCTAGAATTTGCTTTGTTAGACAACATTAGGTTGCAAGTAGCACACTCTAGAGCAGCTAAATGGCGACCTCAGCATGCAGTGGTCCTTGTGATTGCAGCCCTTGGGTTTAAAAAGAAAATGTKAGACCTCTTCTTTGTGATTTTTATTGCTGCTAGAGGAACATTCAATTTCTGCAATTGGCATTGGTTTAGACAGAAAACCAGACTGGAGAAAGTAAAATGCTGGTTTCTCCTCCTTTTTAACATATCCTGCCAGCATAGTTACTGTATAGCCTGTAGATACTTGGTCAAGTTAGGATTAGGATGGAGAAAAGAAGATTCTGTGACTCCAAAGACCAAGAGCTTATTAAAGCAAGAATTTGGTCAGTACCCATCACGGGAACTGCACAGTATTACTAATCCATAGATACTGCAGAAAGGGACAAGAATCCTTATGGAAAACATCTGCCCACTTGAATAAAAAGGACAGTTGATTGGGGCAGTAGAAACATTGGAGCATGGTACAGTATAACTCAAATTGTACTGTGGTTTTAAATTAGTATTAAAGCAAATCTAAATTGCATTTTCTGTAAATTCACCTGCTGTCTGTCCAAAAAAATCCACAACACAGCTTTGATATTACACTGGTGCCACTTTTCCATATCCCCTTTGCCATCGGAGCTGGCAGAGATTGTAATTTCACACTACTGCCATCAACAGACATTGCCCCTTTAATAATGGCAAAATTCTGGTTGTTGCGATACACTGAGTTCACGTTATCAGCCCTTCTGTAGTAGGTTCTGCAGTCTTCCACAGAACAGGAGTGTAGCTTTCTTCCCCTTTTACTGCACGTTCTTTTTCTACAGGTGCTTTGCCACACACAAATCTTCCTGGTGCTGTTTGCTGCAGAGCCTGTTTCCAAAAAAATCCCCTTTTTTCTTTAAATGATGTGTTTGGGGAAAGGTAAGCATAAAAAAAAAAAAAAAAAAAAAAAAAACTAAAAAAAAAAAAAAAAAAAAAAAAAAAAAAAAAAAAAGTCAAACTCCTTTCTAATCTTACTGCAATAGACTTCTAATGGCTTTTATCATTTCAATACTGGAAAACAAATGTTAATATTAGAGTAACCTGAATTTAACCTCACAACACTGCTGTAAGGGGCAAATATATCATTATCTCCATTTACCAGTGGTAGCCTGAAGCATAGATGGATTTTTTTTGTGTCTGGCCCAAGGTCATGTAGAAATGCTGTAGCAGAAGTATAATTAGATGCAAGATCTTCTGAGTTCTAGTCTAATACTTATTAGCTATCCTTTCTATGCCATTAATGGTAATGGGAGGCATTTATACTTACCTAGGAGAACACTAGCCTGAAGAAATGGGTTTTTTCCAAGCATGGCAGAATAGAATCTTGTACTTTCTGTGATGGCTCCTCTTGGCCTTAGCACACAGTTAGCTAAACTTGTCTGGGTTTAACCTCAGTAATAAAAAAATCAAAGAGGTTGTAAAGTCAAATTCTGTTCTCCCCAGTGCTGGTACAATTAGCATTGTGAGGTTCTAGCTTGCTGTTTCTTCACGTTCTGAGTCACATATGTTCTGTTTAAAAGTAGAGGGGAATTTTCTTCCTACTGGTTTCAACTGCTGGCCTTCCAAGTCCCTTTTAGAAATAAAAAGTCAACCGGTTACCGGTGGTCTATGCCTCAACAATAACAGAGGTTCTGTATGTGATACTTACTGTAGTCAGCTAATCTTCTCCTGGGTCACGAAAAGGTAAAATGACTTCTTGCTCTTCTGAAAGCTAAGAAAGAAGAGAAACAAGAAAACCCTGATTAGTCGGAGTGTCATAAAGATATGGCAATAGATGAAGGCAAAGAAGGAGATTTGTCATTCTTTTGCCATTGATTTCTGTTGCCATTATTATTTGTTTGTCTGTTTTCTGTAGCAGAGCAATGCTTTCGAGGCCTCTGCACTGCCAGAACTGACAGAGCACGGGGGGACACTTCTCCAACTTACTTCATTTATTTTACAGCATGCAGTTACTTCCATGAGGTCCCACTAAGTAAAGGACTGAACTACAACTATCAAAGCTCATATATAAGTTTTCAGTGCTTATACTTTTGATACCTGTATTCTTCATAAAAATGCACATTTCATGTGCCTAAGATATAGATAGTTGCTGCAGGGATGTCACAAAAGAAATCAGAACTTCAGTTAAAATTTTATAAGAAAATAAAATCAATCTCAGATGGGCAAAATATTTCTTTGAAGCTTCACTAGGTTACTTAAAAAAAAAAATCTGTGAAGTCTCTGTATATCACAGGAATCTCTTTGTATTGCAAAAGATTGCCACTTACATGGAAATGAGATCTTTTATTCCAACACAGCAAGTGATGCAGTTCCACTCGCTGACACCGTGCATGAAAACATCTCTATAAGATCTTTCTGAGATGTGAGGCACTATTAAGGGGTGGTTTTGGTGGGTTTTTTGTTGTTTTTTTATTTTGCTGCTGTTCCAGTGACACATCATTAAATTTAAGTTTATCACTATGTTAAAACGTCTCTCTCCATGTAATTTGGTGATGGTAGCAAAGAGGGGACCAAGCTCTTTGTATAAGACATACGTTATACACTAAATAAAGGTTGTTATAATCTAGTTGCTAATAAAACTCTGCAGGAAATCAGGTGAATCACACAATTTGTTTGTCCTTGCTGAATCCAGAGAGAAATGACATAATTCTTTTGTACAGTAACGTCATCCAATAGATGGCAGTATCATCTTTATAATAAAATACTTTTTTAGCCAGTACAGAGACATTTGGGATGAATTTCAGCTTCTGGCTGGCAATTGACAAAAGAAATATGGGACTTTTTGTTTTAAAAAGTGGCATTATAGGAAAACATAGCAGAGTGCATCGTTTTCTAATGGGACTTTTGTCAGTTCTACTTAATACAATCACAATTTTGTTCATTGGGAGTGTTGCTATTCTCACTAATCAGGATTAAAAAGTACAGCTTGAATGGTTCCAAATGATCATTGATTCCTGACTATAAAAGACTTTGTTTCTGTTTATTGAACAAAAGCTTAGAAAGAGGAAATCTCAACTCTATTATTAGAGTTAGAAATACGTGAGTAGATAATGTACGTGCATGTGAACACACATGTGCGAGCACACACACGAGTGTGCAGTCTTGAAGCTGTCAATTGAGAAAAACCGTCCTTTTCTGTAGGAAAAAATGTTTCTAAATATACTGTTCTTGAATAGCTATTATTTTGGAAAGAAAGATGAACAGRTCTGCATACGAATGCAAGTTCTCATGCTACGAAAGATGAATGTATATAGGTCTGAATTCTTGACATTAGGCAAAGATGAACGTTAGAAACATGAACACTTCAAGATCAGAGATAACTCCATTTATGAATAATTTATAACTTTGACAACAATTATTTCCTAATTTAGAGGAAAATTGAATGTTAGGTGACTGATTTTCAAATTTTATTTGAAGAAAATACTTCACTTCAAACTCATTGACCATTCTGATCACCAGTTCTGCTATATTTAAAGCAAGAAAGATATCCTATTTGGGAATAAAAACAAAGGCAATTCTGTGATCACTTTTGGAATAATCTCCTTTTTCTCAGATTGAAAAAGTCATTAGTTCACTAGGTACTTTGTCTTATCTTATGTAAATATTATGGATGCTTCTAATTTCTGATTCAGAAAATAACAGAATGGGATTACCAGAACCACCCCACCACACACACAGACCAGAGTGTTATTATTTTCTCAGTAATAACCAGACTACATAACACAGACTGTCAGTAAAATAATCCTGCCACATCCATTCTACTGAGTATAATTATTACACTTCAAATAAATGCAGCTATATATGCATATCTAGATATGTTTCTTTATGGTTCCTAAAACAGATCAGCAGTTTTTAAAGACAGTAAAAAAAATTAAACTTTAATTAGAAAATTATATTGTTCTCTATCAGAAGAGCAAAGCTTTCTGTTCAGCATATCCTGTGACATTTCATGTCCTTCCCCCACTGAAATACCTTGACTTTCAACAGGGCATTTTGCATTAAGCAGAGAAACCCCTATGCACCCATAATTACAGACAGTTGTTAATTATTGTAAGTAGTGCATAATTTTGGAATAATTAAAACCATGAAATCCATTCTGCAATACTATTCTGATTTGAAAAAGGAATTTTCAAATTATGATAATTAAGATGAAAATATAACTTCTATTATTGACAAGTTAAATCACATAATGTAAGGAAAAGTTGGCTGAAGTCTGTTTTCTTTTTAAATATTCTCTAAAGAATTGATGAGCTATAGTTCAAATCGATGCTTGATGCTTAATTAGTCATGTATGGAATTACTATGCAATGATTGTAGCAACTAGCAAATAGCTAGTACATGGTATATTCTTAAGCTTAGAGTGTAAGCATAGGAAATAAAAAGGGCAATCAGAAGCAAAATGAAATAAAGGATTGTGAAATTCTACAAATATATAGTAGGGAACCTAACGACTGTTCAGTTCCTATCCCCATCTTCTAGTAAAGCTATGGTAAAAATACTAACGAGCAATTGAAATTATAGACCAACAGAAAGACTTCAATGTAGGAGGAAACTACAGTTCTTTTACTGAAGGTGAGGGGAGGACATGAACAGATGCATTGGGGGGCTATTTGCAAATGTGCTTGCCTAGTTGTATTAATTTCAGTATGGAGGGGTGAGTCTGTCTCCTTTCACTCTATATCACTGTGGTTTTATACAACAGCAGTGGAAGAAACAGAATGGGGGTAAATCCTTCAATGGAAGGGAAGGGAAAAAAGAATAGTATTGCAGAGACCATTTTAGATCCTCAAAAGGTCCCTGAATCAGGACAACACAGAAAGTGGTAAAAACCCATTTGTTTTCAGTTCAAGAACAGTACCTTCAGTGATGAGTCTCCCAGGAAATAAAAGACATGATGTAGCACTCTATTTGTACAAAAAAGTGAGGGTAATTGCTTTGGTTGGCATTGATCCCACCAAATTTTAAGTACTTAATTGAGGATCCTAATTAAGAGGGTAGTTGTGCTAGGTTCTTGTATAATCAATAGAAAGAAGCTTCTAGAGGGCAATTCAGGTCTTGCATTAACTCAATCACTGCAGGAGAAGCAGTCTTTCTCCACTGAGTCTTAATCAGCTTTTTACTAACAAATGTTAGTTAGGTTGCTTCACATTAGAAAGGGTGAGGGTAGACCTTTAGTTTTGCAAACCAGACTCTTGAAGTGGTTCATTTTTTCTTTTCATGCCATACCAGAATTTGTTCTTTGCTCCATCTGCCTTTCCTACTATTCTTTAAATCGAGCTGCTCTTCATGTTTGGCTGAATATACAGAAATCAAAACATTTGACTCAGAACATGTTTTCCAAGGAGAAAAATAAAGAAAGAAAATTGCAACATCAGTCCCTTGATGAATCCGAATAAGGCCGGTCTTTTGTTGAAGACCTTTAAACAGAAGCATGAAAGGTGATGGACACCTACTCTCTGTCTTGAACTGAGCTCCCGCAGGGTATTTCATCCTTAAAGTAATTTGTAGTTCTCCTTGTTTTCTAGGAATGTTGTCATTCTGGGTTATACATGCACACTGAACTCTCCCTCCCATTCACAGACATAACCTCACTGCAGATAATAACCTGTGATGGAGTTATTTGCTATTTTTGAGCAATTACTTTAATCATTTCTTGTGTTCCCTGCTTCAAATTCCCTGCTGTTATCAAAGCCTAGAGAGTCTCAGACGTCAAGACAGGAACTGCAGACAGACTTGACGAGATACTGACATCCATCTCAGCTCGACGTTCAGCTGGTGAGATCAAGAATTTTTGTGTTCCCTGCCTTTAGCACTGAAAAAGAACTTTAGGTTTGATGTGAGGTTTTTGAATTGTTTGGACCAGGCTGGGCTTTCACTCTAAGGTCTAACTCAGGTTGCTTAAAGTGGTACAGGCATTTCTTTTTTCCCCTTAACAAAAGAAACAGAACATTATTTTTAGATGCCTGAAGGGTTGGCTGTCTGACTCATAAACCAACCCATGTAATCAGCTTCAGACCTTAATAACATTGTTCAAGTGAACAGGGATACAGGCTGCAAGATTAAAGAGAGTCAAATGCGCAAAACAGCTCGCTTCAACTCTGCAATCAGACAGGTAATTATTATTTCTCAGGATGCCATAGTCCAGCAATTATAAAATTTAAATATTAATTTTAGAAGTCTTAATTATAGCAACCAGAATAGTTCGGTTCAAAATAGTCCCAAAAATAACTTAGCAAGAAGCTAATAGCAATTTACCTGATTGAGGAACAGGTAGAGATTTAATTAGAAATGGAAAATGCCGTTTGCTTCTATTTGCATAGTAAATAGGAAAAGAATTTGCTCTTTTGGGGGAAGTTTTTACTTGTTTTTCATTATTGAAATAATAGGTTATCAACAAATTCACAAAAAAATAAGGTTCAATTGATGAACATAAACATATGATTTGCATTGATTTATGCCTGATCTGTGTCTATTTTATTTATCTGTAAATATCAGGTAAATAGATTACAGTATATAAACAAAGATTTTTTTTTTTTTTTTACAGTCATCCCTTTTCTGATATATGGAAATAATATAATGTGTTAATTTGCTTCTCAATGTAAATCTAATTTTAATCATGTCCTTCACTGGGAAGTAAATACTACCTAGTTTTCTCTTTTTGTCTCAAACAGTGGTTGTGCAGCGAAAGGTCACACGCCGGTTCTGTGGCTAGCACATCCAGTGCGATTTTGTGTCTTCACGGCTAAGGAGCTGTCTATACTGACTCTCAACAGCAACCCGATTGAAATGTATTGCTGGTAAATGCAATGGTATTACCAACAGCACTAATCCGGAAGACCATGCCATCATAAATACATAACAAATAAGGTTCATTGATTAATACTGTAGAATTTAAAGACTGCAGCTGTGATCTGGTGCGACTGTGCCAGGTTCCATAGACCCTGCTGTGGAGACTTCACATTATAAATAGACAAACCAAAACAAGAACGTATACTCCCCAGTTTACAAAATGGGAAAATCAAGTCAAATAAAATTTAAATAATTTGTTTTACATCCCAAGGAAGAACATTTCTTGATCCTTTTCTTAACTACGCTGTTTCAGTTAATTCAGTTCTTTTCCCCCTTTCATGCGCTATATTGAACGATCAGTCATTTTCCTTCCCTTCTTTACAGAGCACAGAACATGAGCGCCTCMTTTTTTTCTCTTTTTTATTCCTTTTTTATTTTTTTTCCCCCAGTTGTCAGGATTTACCTTTCAGGATGTCATTCACAACCCAATGACCCCTTCTCTATGTTTCCAAAGCTATTATATGTCTGAGCTGGTGTGTGAATTGTTGCAATGCTTCACATTAGTCTTAATTTACCTTTGAGGGATACAGGGAAACTGTTTTATGATAAATGGCTTGTATACGTTTATCTAGTACAGTGGAGAGGATACTCAGAATCTTATACTGTTAGAGTTTGTGTTAGGTGCTCACTCACTAGTTCAAGAAGATGCATGTTTATTTGCCTGTATTGCCCAAAGAGAAACTTTACTTGAAGGAAAATGGTTTTATTGTTCTGAGAGAATTTTCTGAACTTAAAGATTCAATACTGTGGGCTTGGGTGTAGAAAAAAGAAGACCAAGCAGATGAAATACTTTCTAGCTTGGCAATTTTATTATTTTACTGAGACTGGAATTCAAGTATTTGCTCCAGGAAGTAATTACTCAATGCAAGGTAGAATAAACTTGAAGAGTTTGAGAGAGAACAGTGAGTTGGGGGACACTGGAAAATGGAAAAATGAGGTTCAGTCCTCAAATCAGTTTCTTTGTGCGCTAACAATAGGCAGCTGGGCCTTCTGCATTGCTTTGTTCATCATGACCATGAATTTTATTCTGGGCATGAGATATTTGGTGGATTTTAGTGATTGAATCTCTTCATGAATGAACAATTTCTGATGAAAACTTTTAACTGGAGAATTTCTGACTGGCTGTAGACGCTAGCGGGGGTTACTTCAGAACTATACAATATCAGTATACAACCCAGCAACCTTGACCATGCTCCTCCCTTAAAAAAACAGTGGTCATTTTTTTGCTGCAGCTGAATTAATCAGCGAAGATTCAGTGGAAATGGTGGCAGTAAATTGCATAAGCTCTGTGTTGCCCCAAACCTTATCTGAGTTAATCTTTTCTCCGAGTTATGTGTCCTGAATTTAGATCACCATACTGGCCTTTTTTGTAAATACTGTAGAAAATGTAGATTAAAAATACTGTGTGGAATACAATATCGAAATAAATGATCTGTTGACTCATCTTTAACATGAAACTTGCCTCCTAAAAATAGAAAGAACCTTTCATGGGTTTGGAAATGGCTTCTCAGGATCCCTGATAAATTATTCCCTCTTTCTGCAAGTAGAAACCAAGTGAATGGTGTTGATTGCCATCAAAAAGTGGTATTCTTTACAACTTACACCATTGGTCAGAAAAATCACTTCAGGACTGAGAAGGCTGCATATGTTACCAAGATTAGTTTACGTAGCGCTCTCTTACAGCGGTATCCTATTTTATACAGGTGTTGAAACAACTCAGCAATAGAAATAGACAGAATAAATATACCATCAAAAATAAAAAAGGAATAGTCACCAAAACCCAAATGGCTTTCTCTGACAGTGCCTGAATGTACCATCTGTTTCCATTACATTATAAATTGATGTAGAAAATTGATATGCAGTGCTATTTCTGGGTAGCTTCTCATTTGCATTTGCTTTTGTTAAAAATGGGCCTAACTGAAAACCATCATGCTGAAACCCGCCAGACTTTGGAAGGAAGTGTTCAAACCAGCCTGGGGTGTTCCAGCCCAAGCCTGGATCCACATCTAAATGGTGCAGCTGCCCACATATGTATAGCGTGCTAAACCACAACTTTGGATCTAGACGCCACACAGCTTGTCAGATGTTCAGGCTCCTGATCCAAATTGTCCACTTTTATTTAGGATTGTAACAATTGGATCATTATAATGACATAAGGCTTACCACCTAGCTACATTAAATAACCATATAATCAGTTAACTCACGCAGCCAACGTAATAGCAGCAGTATGGTTACTTTCAAGCAATACCAAGAATACAAACTCAGTCATCTTTGACTTGATATGTGCAGTACAATGAAATCACTAGAACAAAAGAGGGTAACAGTTTGCYATGGCCATGGCTGTGATTAATCTCAGTGTAAATCACCATCCCAAAGTAACATTTCATCCTACGGCTGGAGGAAACTGAGTTACAGCTTCCTAACCCTGTATAATAGTCCAAATCACTCACAGGCAGAAATGGAACAGCCAAAGAGCTCCTCAAACCTAAGCTGGTGACATATTTTCCATGTTGGACTCTATGCTGGGCAAGAGCAGATGTAATGAAACTCCTCCCTGACATCCACTTCTTTCCCTGCATGACCTGTATTGGACAGGCTTAAGAGACAAGAGATGCAGGAACCAGCTCCAACAGCTACGTGTCTATGGTGGATACGTCTATTCCCATGACCAGATGTATTTGTGAAGCAAGCATTTACATGATTTTGCTTCACAGCACAAGGAGCTTTGAATGTCTACTTTATTCCAAAAAGCAATGTGCTATCTTTCCTGTCCTCTAATAACTGTGAAATAAGATTTTTTTTGGTTTCGTCCTCTCCATTCATTATTATGTTTATTTTATGAGCTTCTGGAAGGAAGAGAAAGGAGAATTCAGCAAAGATTGAATTTCCTCAAAGAAACTTCTTGGTTTACTATTTGAACATACTGTTGAGTAGGGGTGCTAGAACCAGTGTGAACACAAACCTTGTTGTGCTGTGTATTTCTATTTCCGGCATTTAGAAAATTTCATTCAAAAATACCAACACAGACAATGTTGAACTCCTCTCAGAGCTGCAGGATGCAAAGTAAAGGATTGTCTGCACAATTGCCGAGAGCTATGGCAATAATATCCACACCTCTGCAGACCAGCAGGAAAGGTAATTTTGACAGCAGGCCAGCGATGTACAGGGGATGTGGGTTCATGCTGACTCACAACAGGAAAATTTGGATCCATCATTCCACGTTCTGGGCTTGAGCAGCAGCCTGGGAGGTGCTGGGCATTAGGCCCAGCACATGGCTTCAGACTGGCAGGAGGAGCGAGGAAGAGGAAAGGAATCTTTCCTATGTTCTCCACCTTCTGTCTGTGTAGAGCTTAAATACTTGGGTTCTAGGTTGTTATGTTATAATGTTTGCATTATATGTGATAGTGTGAAAATCCAGATAAATGCATAAATAACAGATACTTGAAACTCACTGCTTTCCATTCAGTAAAAGATGGTGGTTACTTCTTTATATAACTTGTTAATGAACTGGAACTTTTTCCTTGTAAAAATCTCAACTGATATTGCTTGTTGATCAAGCCACTGCTTTTTAAAATTTTTAGGTCATAGTCATCAAAAAGTTCTATGTTAATTATATTATGTTTTTTTCTTTATGTTGCCATGCCTTGCTGACAGAATGCCAGAGAAGGAAGAGACCAAAATTAGTAAATTTATTGAGAAATTACAGAATTAAGCCTGCTATGCATTTGCTCTAAAGAAGTATACCAGAAGTTCCAGAAGAACCTGGAAGTATAGAAGGCATAGTGAATCTGGAAGTGGAGATACAGTGAATGCAAGKTAAATTTAGCATTTGTTGTAGATATCTAATGTTACTCTACCGCCTTGACAAACGAAGGCTAAAGGGTACATCTTGCAGAAAAAGAAAGTATAGTCACTTTGTTCTGATTGTATATAAGGTATTGGATAACAGCATGAATATTGTCATTAGGAAAAAGCAAAAGATACCATGGTATAATGAACACAAATTATTGTAGATAATTTGGTAGTATAATTTAGCCGCAGGTTTGTGACAATATGAGGGACCTCAGATGTTTGACTTAAGGCTGTAATCCCAAATGGTGTTGAAACTCCTGTTGATTTTAATGTTACTTATGTGTAGCTGAGTCATTATCAGTTTTTATACCACATTGAACTTGCTGCAGGTGTACTTTCTGAAACCTGTGCTTTATAATCTACTTTCTGGACAGCATAGTGTATGACAGCATCAGTGTCAGTCTGTTTGCAGTCTAGGAGATATATTCCTCTTTGGGAATTGTACAGTCCTATTTCAGTCATATCTATAGGGACACAGATGCTGTCTGCTGCAGAAAAGAACTTGGTGATATTTCTGCCTGCTTGTAAAACTGTGTTTGTAATCACAGGTTGGGGCCTGCCTTGTGTCTTTACCGTGGCTTGCTCTTGCTTAGTTGTATCCCTTGAAGCGTTTGCACTGGCATATCTGAAAGATGTGAAAATCAGAGAAAAAACTTGGTTTTGCAATGACTCTCCTCCCTGCACTTAATAGTGCCTTTTTTTTGTAGGTACACTGGGCAGAGGAAGCATAAACCAACCGTAACAGAACTYTTCCTCTTTAGATTGTGCACTTTTCCCTTGTTTGAATATTCTGCATCAGTGGTATCACCTAGGTTAGCTACCGCCTGAAAATGAACAGATTGCTCGTGATTTCCAAGGATCTAACTCACAGTGCTAGTAACCCTTCGGGGGGACAATGGGACACAGATCTTGTGAAGATTTAGTTAAATCACATTTATTATATTAGTAAGTTTTCAAATGCTGTTGGATCAGAGAGCAGGAAAATGATAAAATCTGAAACTAAATAGTTCTATTTATCATGACACATACCTGTCTGTGAGCTTTAAAGACTACCTAACTCCAAGCAATAAATGTATGCTCAGTATGTATCCATGTCTAGAAAAGTTTTAGACTCTCTTTCCTGTTTTATACCATACATTCCTTTAGAAGAAAACCAGGAGTACAAACCTGGAACAGAGCGGTATTATGTTCGGATGATCACGGAGCAGGACCGCAGGTCTGTCCTACGCTCTAGACACAGGCCCAGGTCAATATAATCAAAGATAGCAGATTGCAAGTTTTCTGAAAATAAATGCTCTTTCATTTCCCTCTCTTCCTTTTTTTCCAAAATGTTGGTTAGCAGGGCCTGTGAAATTTTGCTTTGTAGGCCATAAAATTGAAACAAACAGACCTGGTACCTCATCACAGCTTGTATGGTCAACTGAAAAGTTATTGAGGCTGAAAACATAAAGCACCAGATAAACAGAGGAGTTTTAATTACAGAGGAGTGAATAAATTCAGAGATTTACCTGAAAAATGGCAAAACACCCATTGAAAGGTTTCTACTGGAAGTATGTGCTTTTTATAAATATTCCCGGTTAGTGGTTTATTCAACTAAATATATGGACACTGCTGAACATACTTTTGAAAGGACTGAACATCAGAAGACCTGTTTTCCCCTTGGTTCTTTGTAAAGAGCGCAGGGAATTGTTAGGCATTGAAAGGTATAAAAACGCAAGCCTATCTAGTTTACCTGATGAACACAAACCAGTTTCCAGCCCCTTTTTCACAAAGTCCTACAGTAAGCAATAACTCAATGTTGTTAAGAACTCATTTCACAAAAGAGAAACAAAGTAAAACAGAGAGTAAATTAATTGTCCAAGGTCACAAAAAGAATCAGTGACAGAGATGTCAATGAAATCAATATGTAGCAGCTTCTTTTTAATATAAATGTTATTCTGTCTTTTATAGGCTTAACCTGATATTATCCTGAGATCATGCAATATTTGGTCAAGACAAAATTCAGCCAAATTTCCTGCTCTAGATTTGCTGTTATAAAAATGGTAGCCATGTTATGTTAAGGACTCAGAATCTGTAGCTAGTTAGAGATTTTTCTCCTCACTAGAAACTCTAAAAATAAACCAACTCTAAATCAGTGCTAAAGCAACATTAAAGTGGTATTGATCCTATTGAACAATGAAAGTATATATGTTTGTGGTTATCTTATCCATCAATAAAATATATAGACAAAAGAAGCTTGCAATCCTCGTAGCTGTTGGCAGCAGCAGCAAGAAAGCATTGCCAAAAGAGAGACTTTTATTGATCATTTATAAGCTAATATCTTTCAGGGGACCGTGTCAGTCACTTTTTGTGGAAGAGTGGAGGTTTTGCTGCCAACTGATGAGGAGCTGCCAATGTATTCCTCCCTCTTGCATGTGAGCTTCATCAACTTCTGGAGTGCTCAGCAGCTTGGGAATAGCTGCTCAGTGTAGAAAATTCAAAATAATCTATTTTCCTGTTCAGCAGGTGGTTTTTTTTCCATTGAGCCTGCAAAAGAGTTGGAGAAATAAGATCTAAAGTAGATATATTTCAAGTTGAAATAATCTCTACAATGTCTTTAACCATTTTTCCAGCTCCTGAAGATCTCAAGGAATACAATCTATCTCTCAAGACCAATGGGATGACTCTCCAACTAGCCGAGAGTATGCCACTTAGCACTGCAGCTGGCAGTGGCATCCTAGGAAATGATGCCACAAGAATTTACTACCGTTTCACTCCCGTAGAAGTGATCCTTTGAAAAAGGGGAAGGTGTTTGGGTGTAAAGTTGGGAAATCTTGTACTACAGCTTCACTTGTTCTACAGAAGAAGTAATGAAAAAAGATTTCATTTTTTCAGGCTGTCAGAGTTATAGCTTTTACAAGCACTAAGAGAACACCATGAACTTGAAATCTAGTCATTCTTAGAAACGTTAGAAGCATYTTGCCTACTAGAGGGTCTTGTCAGCCAATTTTTGTGGAATTACAATTACACTTTTCTGTTTTTTTCTTTCTATTGTGGTAGGGAAGAACACACAAACTACAAAACTAACCTGTTACATGCAGGGAGGGCAAGGAAAATAGCCACACATAGTCTGTCAACAGGAAAAAATAAATAGCCTTTTTAAGAAAAAAAAAAAAAAAGGAGAAATTATTTTCTTGCTAATCTCCAAAGGCTATAACAATGTTAAATGTTGCATCTAATAACATGGGGAAAATAATAGGTTGCCTGTATCTCTTTAAATTTTTCTAGGATAATCTACTGAAAAAAGTATTTCTGTCTTCCAAAAAAAAATCTGTGTAGATGATAGTAGATTTTGAAAATATGTAGATAAATATGAATTTGTCAATGGCCGTAGAAGTGAAAGTATTACCAGTCACTGCTTTTGTGATGTCTTTTCTAATGTTTAAACTTTGGGGAATAACTGATTAAATACTAAACTGTATCACCTTATAAGGACACTTTAACAAATCTGTTTATCTTCCAAGGATGTTAATGTGTATAATGCAAGGAAAGAACTCCTAATTTGAACTGTGGAAAGTGCAGGCAGGCAGACATCTGTGTCTTCACTTTTTCCTTAAAAATTACAACTGGAGACATTACTGGAAAGAAAAAAAAACCTCAGTAATATGTTTCTGGGTGCTGAACGGTAGACACAGGCATTTAGTGGGGAAAATGCTAGACGCCTTGTACAGACCAAATAACAATACAACCTTTATCAGAATAATGTCCATCACCTTTAATTTAAATTCTTTTGGGTTTGAATCCTGAATGACTGCCTTGATTGTTATTTTTATACTCAGTCACTTGTACCATGCTGAAAGGCTCAAGTTAATATTTTATTTTTATATGTGGAACATAATTTATCTTGAATAGTATCATCTATTCCTCCTTTACTTTGAATGATTTATTACAATACTTTTTCAGTGTTTGATTAAGTAACATTTAACATTGAATTCCAAACCTGTCATATTGTCTCTTTTAGGGATGATCCTGCAAATACTTACAACCAGGCATCATTTATTCTGTGTAGCCCAATTAACTGTGCTGGGAAGATACCTGGTAACAAACTCTGTGAAATGTTTGTCAGACTAGGACTTTAAATTTTAAGCATTTCAGACTAAAAAGATGCACAGTGCCGTATAAATGCAGAATTCTATCTGCACATTATTTAACATTGCATAGATACAGTTTCCACTATGTAATACATTATAGATTTCTGAGAGAGAATACACAGTTGAAAAGTGACATTTCTAGAATCTAGGAAGAAGCTCAATCGTTTAGCTTCATCGTTTTTGCACAGCTTGTATTTTCATAATCCCTGCAGTCTTTAGAGATGAACATTTGCCAATGTTTTAACTCTTAAATATCTTCTGTGCTTATTGATTACGTTAATGCGCTCTTCTATTAGTAAATAATTCTGTTTGTATGCTTCATTCACAAAGTATTCATGTGCACTGAAGTCTGACCCAGCCATCAGATCAAGTGATCTAGTGTATGAACTCCTTCTATGTCTATTCATAGGTATCATTCTGCCCTTTTCCTGTTTAGTGATAATTTGAAGAAGTTGGAACATCGCTTTTATACGCCTTTATGTCATTAATATCAAAAGTAAAGAGGGAGACCCTGTCTAATTAACTTCTTAATAGCTTCAAAAAGATCTATTAACTGTCTGTTCAATATCTTTGGCCAAATCTCTGCAGTTGTCAGAGGGAGTACAGCTTTGTATAAAATCTGTTGATTTATCCTAGCCAAACATCATGCCCATAGCATCTGCACTGTCTATTTCTTGTACTTCGATGTAGTAGTAAAAATAGTTTCCAAGCTACTGTCCACAGCTGGTTCAAAAATAAACAAAGGTTTTAAGTCATATTCATAAATACAAGTATGTTTCTGAGGACAGGTGTCAAATTTTGATTAGTTATGCTCCATGGTGGGCTACTAATCATCAGTCGTGAGCCTTCTAGCATCTTCTGGTTAATTGTACAAATGTTCACAAGTCTCAGATGTTTTAATGATTTGAGATGGATCAATTATGCATCTAAGAATTCCTCCTGGACATGTGGGGCAGGGGGATTTGTTATTATTTGCAAGAAGGTTGTCAGCCAATATGAAAATTGTGCAGCTTGAATTAGCAACCACCCACTATCCAAATCTAAGTATACATAAACCAAATATTTCACCAAAAATAGCCTGAAAATTAGTTGTCTAAACTGTTCCAGGAGAGCTTACACGTAGCAAATGTATTAAAGGCAATGAGACTTTGCTCACAAACAATCCATAAATCTAGTACAACTAAGCTGGTAACAAATATTATTCATGCAAAAGAGAGCGATAGATTTATCAACTTCCAGTCATCAAAGTACATGGAAAGTTCTGCATACGGCCCTGCTCTTCAACTCTGTTCTCATTTGGCTTTTTCTGCATAGTTAAATTGTGACTGAAATTAAATAACTTGGTTTACAGTTTTTCTGGGTAGCCCTAGGCTTCTCTTCATGTAATGAGTATTTCTTGGCTTCGTGAAGTATAGGACTACATGTAGAGCAGTTCCACAGACCTCCACCGTCTAAAACACAGGAGGTCTGTGCTTCTCTCGTGTATTTGTATGGACAGCTTCTGTGGTTTTGCATGTGAGATTATAAAACCACACTGAAGATGGCTCTGTTAGCATGTAGGAAAAATTTCATGTTGGGAATCATTTGTATATTATCTGCCTTGACAGTTAAGTGCTCCTGATCTTTAAAAGTAGATCAGAAGATTTCCTTTTTCCTATATTTTTGATACTGCCAGCTCTGATTCTTTTCTTCCGCTGTGATTTTGACTGTAAATTTGCTTACCAGTTTTACTTCCTGCATTCGTTTCCATACAGGGTTTTTTTCAGTAAAGGGAAAATCATCCTCAGCTATTCAAATGTTGTGAGCATTTACTGAGCACCATTTTACTCTCTTGAAATGTTCTGTGCTATTTGATGCTCATTTTTAGTTTCATCCATTATTTTTCACTTGTTTTAGCAACCACAGTGATTTATGTTTTCCTTCTGCTTTCCAAATGCTTATTTTAGAGACAGATTTTATTCTGAATATGGTTAAATGCTTAAACTTATGGGAACATATCATATCAGGGCTATTTTGTACACTCCATTTTTCTGGGGAAATGTGGAATATTTAACCTATCGCTGCTCTTCAGTTACTACAGAGTTAATGCAGTTCCTGCATTTTGGTGGTATCTAGAGACCCTACCATGGGTCAGAGCCTAAGCTGTTTTAACTTTCATTTTTATGAAGCAAGGTTTCTGGGCATCCAATCTTGTAAGTCAATTCTTTTACCTTTTGTGGACTACCTTGGAAATTGCACAGGTTCTAAAATAAGGTCCAGTGCCGAGCCCAGCAGCTCCAGAGGGAACACAAGGAGGGGTTATTCTGTAAGAGAGCACTACGGGAATGCTCAGAGGGCTTGAGAGCACCATCTAGGAGAAAAGACTCCCAGAACTAAGCTTGGTTTTCCTAAGGGAGAGTAAAAGACACAGTAACAGTTTTCAAATATGTAGAAGATTGTTTCAAGATCTAAAGGAATGAGTTATTTCTCATGTCCACTGGCATATGAAGAAATGATGGCCTGAAATTGCACCAAGGGAGATCAGTTTAGATAGTCAGAAAGCCTTTCTAATGCAAGGAGAGTTAAGCACTGGGAAGGGTTACTCGTGGAGGTTGTGGGACTTTCCTCGCTGGAGGCTTTTTAGCACAGGTTATGCGAAACATTGTCAGACATGGTTTTCACATAGTTGTTAATGCCACAGGGTTGTGAGGTGGTCCTATACAATCAAGAGGCTGAAGCAGATCAATTGATCAGGGGCAAATACCGCTCAGATACCGAAGCCGGCAGTGCGTATGCCAGTCCGAGTACATGGAGTGAGTGAGCATATGGCCTTTGTACTGGCCTTTTACAACTGCTTGCTGCAGATTTCAATTTGAGTTATATCTGACTGGTAAAGACAATCAAACACATACATAAATACAAAGCCGAGAGAGGCAAAGGATTTTTTGAATACCCATTTTGTTTCTGCAGTTCCTGTAATTATAATTTGATAAGTACATAAATATTTGTACAAAGTGCTCATTTAGCTGTAGCCTCAGTTTGTATAATCTGGATATAGACAGCAGGTCAGCACAGTTTATGTTCAGTCATGATCTGAGTTAACAAGGAAAAGCTAATAAGGCAAAGATGATGAGGTGAGATAGATATATATATATATATATATTAGCCAATACAACAGTGGCTTGTAGTGGTCAAAAAGTGTATACTTTGGTGTTTTCACATTTTGAGAGACTTGTTGAAATGTATAGCTTAACAGGTCTCTCTTCTCAAATTAGTTGTTATACAGTGCAAATCAAATTTAAAATTCACAAAATTATTAATGGCTAATTGAGGGCTACTGAGAAATGACAATGTCCTAGATGGTTGCAAATTGTTCCAGTGTCACTGTCTACTTCTCTGCTCCAATGCTTTGAAAGGAGTCAGTAGTCAGCTTTAATTTGTTCAGTTTAATTAAATTCCACCTGAATAAATATGTGTTGCACAAAGCTGAAGGAGATGCTGAAATTTCCTGGATGATGTATGCAGTTGAGATCTAATTTGATAGTATGCAGCCCTAGATTGTAAACTACTCTCTTCCACAAAGGTGAGCACCATATAAATACTTAAATAAAAATTTAGATGAACTTATAAGGAAAATTACACAAAGAAAGCAAAACAAAATTGCACACAGAAGAATATTTTTGAATATGCCATCGTTATCCTTAGAATAACGAAAGTCATCAGTAGATCAGAAGTACATTTCACTTTCAAAACACAGTCCCATTAAGATTAGCAGCTTGTTTACTTAGCCTGATACAGGCCTCCTGTCTACCCATTACATTAATTAAACAACTAGTACTGTAATCAGGTAGCACAGTATTTTCTGCTAAGAGGTCTTGCCTTTGGTAGAATGACATTTATGAATTTTATTTGTGTATATGATCTGTGATGTAAGGAATTCAAATAAATGCCGGGTCATTGTCCTTCTCTTTCTCACTCAGTGCAAAATGGACAAAAAATGCTCCCCCTCTCCCAAACCTCCTGGCCCACAGCTAACTCATGAGCTGTGACATTAAAAAAAAACCAACAAAAAAAACCCCAAAAACCAAAACCAACCACAAACCACAAGTAAATTAGAGGATTTGTTTAGTTTGGCCAACGATTGGGTCAGTACATCCTCAAATTGTATAACCCTAGTGGTCTAAAACTCTTATTCAGTTCGCTGTCTTAACTGTGTTCTGGCTGGTAACACCCTTCTGAGGAGGAGGCAACCAAAATGGGAATAAATTCCTTATAAAATCTTTTCTGAGAGTGTTTGATTTACTTACCTGAGATCATGCTGACTGACTAGAGTAAAAGAATGGCATGCCTGTACCTTGGATTACAAGCAGTGCAATTATTGTATATGGTTCATAAGGAATAAGCAGATTAGCATTACTGAATCTGCCCAACCAAAGTAGGGTTGCACAGAAAGATTCTGCAAAACTAAACCTAACTGACTGACGGAAGCATGTTGCCCAATATATCATACCTGTTTAGGCAATGAAGAAGCATGGATCCACATCATTCAGGTAACCAKTACCCACAGAGGCTGGGAGCAAATCTTGTCCTTTCACGAAAGGAAATAGATTGTTCAGAAATTCCTCTTCTCTTGTACATTATTTAACAATAGTAACTCTCCTTCAGGAGCTGCATAAAGTTCATTCTCTTGTATGATTTTACAGTACATTAGTGTAACTTCTAAAACAGTGTAATTGTCTGAGCCCTTCCTTGCAGGCAAATTCACATGGACTCCATTTCCTCTCTACATGCTCCTAAAGTAATATTCCTTGTTACTTTATTTAATTTCGCCGATTAGTATGTTCAGATCTATACCTTTCTTGCTTCTGAATCTTTGCTTTGCAAGATCTATTTAGTCTAGGACAGTCTTCCAAAGGATAAACTTTATTGCCTGAAAGTTTCAAAGAATAGTTGACCAAAAGTAGTGGCAGATAACTGAGTAATGATTTAAGAGGTTACTCTACTCCCACTGTATATGGTTTTCTAAATTCCTGTAGGTAAGAAATTTCTATACTGATGTAGACATAAACAATTAAGTGTTTATTATATTTTCTCATTATGGTGATATTTTCATTACAAAGTTAAGTCAAAAATTGCCTATACTTTTACTGAAATTTAGAGGTAGTCACAACTGTTTTCATATTTCTAAAATGTAGAAAATTTAACACCTGTAGCTTTTGTTACTAAAAGAGATGGCCTAGATAATAAAAATTTTTCCACTTTCTGACACAGAAGGAGGAGCCTGAGATATGAAAACTGATTGTGTTGCTATAACATCCCRTATGTATTTACATAAAGATAGCAGTTGTGAATTTCATTTTCCTCTAATTTTCTAGATTATTTTAATTTGTGAGAGGCTTTGGAAATCATGATTGGTATAATCACATAAAATTTCATAGAAGTCTTTATTTGCACATTGAAAATAAAGTCCAAATTACTGAGTCTAAGATTTGGAAGAATTTGGTCCAAAGACAAGCAACAAACAAGAGTCTCAAAATGGACAGCACCTGCTTGTAACAAGCAAAGAGCCAGGCTGAAGAAGGGTCTAGGTTACTCACAGGTAAGCACTGTGATATCTTATAGATCCTGCTCTGGCATCCGGTGCCTCTAATGTGRTATCCCGACATGTGAGAGAGAGAAGGCTCAGCATATCAGTTCAGAATAAGCTGAGCAGAGACACACCTACAGCCAGCCGAGAGCAGCAGCAAGCGCTCTGATGTAGCTCAAAACCCACCCTTCTTTAGTCTAGCCTTTGGACTGCTGGAAGGTGACTCCATCCAGCTGGGATCCAAAGCCAAAATCTCATAGAGCCAGAAACCCTCATCCATTTTTTGAAAGAATTTAACATGCATTCGCTTTTCATTTCAGCAGAGACCAAAAGAAGGATTAGTTTTGATAATGTGCCCGGAGATTAGCAAACACTCTTGGGAATCCACAGACATGTTTGAAGGCTCTAATCCTCAGATCATGTCTCCCAGGAAATTTTCCTAACTGCAGGTTTACACAGTGAATTCCCCCTTGAGGTCTCTTTAGCTTTCTGAACCTTGCATTCCCTTCCATGCAAATGCCATTCTGCATACGGTGACACTCCTATGTGCAATAGGAAGCTTAAAAGAAAAGAGCAGCTCCTCCCGGAGTGCTCCAGACTGACAGCAGCTCAGAGGGGAGGAGTATACTGTCAGTCTGCATGCAGAGAAGGGGAAATAAATAAAGAGGGCCAGTGGCCAAGCCCGAAATGTGTTCAGTTTTCATTTTAAGTTTGATCATATTTGGACCATTCCTGTAAAAAACAAAACAACAATGGTATTATAAAACAGAGGATGTCATATTATTAATAAGGTATGAAGCTTAGGCAAAATAAGTATGCCAGGGGCTAAGCAATGACCCCCCTCTCCTCCAGTGCAAGATTTTGCAGCCTTTGGGTGTCAAAATCCTAGATTTGAAAAGTACAGGAAAATTTGTGTAAGAAATTTCCTCAGGCAATATGGACTCTGTCTTTAGCCCTGCTACAGATGGGAAAGACTGGAATGGCTAATGGAGTAGCTAGTGAAGCAAGAAATGGCCCACTGAAGCAGATGATGGGCATAATACTGGATAGCCTTGCTATCTAGTTGGATAGGCAAGAGAGCCCTATGATTTGATAACCACAATTTGCAGGTTGATATTACAAGAGGAGGTTGGAAGGCAGCAAGCACTCTTAACAGTTGCTTCACCAAGAAAACAGTAGAAAGACACTAAAATATTATTATACTTTGTGTAGAGAATAATGGATTGATTTGATTGCTAGTAACAAAGACCAAATTCAATTCCTAGAGTAAAGTAATAAATATTAAGTTTAGACATCATTCAGAGATCAGTGAAAATTAAATTTTATGGGTGCTCAGAGAACTCAGTTTTTCAGTATTTCCTCCCAAAAGGGCTGCAAGCTTTTGCATTGGATTAGGGTAGCCACTCAGTCTGAGGCACATTTAGTTGGTTTGCTCAGGTGACTGTATTTCTTCTCACTGAGCTACATACTGTTCCCTATTTTGTGACGTGACTGTTAGTTTTGTTCATTATAGAACTATTAACAAAAGTGAGAAAGAATATATTACTCTGTTTATATTCCTATTTCTACTTTGTTCTCCCCCTTCAATACAGTTTTGTTGAGTCATTTCATTCATTCTTTGAGGAGTAGGGAGAAGTGGAGTTCACTCGTTGAGTCTGTATTACTAACTGGTGTGGGGTTAGATTTGATTTCATCTGTCATGTCCCCAAACCTGTGTCCACACTGTGTTTTATCAGCATGAATTTCACACTAGTTTCCTTTCTGAGATTCACTGGGCATGCTTAGAGAGCTGGCTGCTCCACATCTCTTGTTTCTACCAGGAGGGAAAGGGCTTGGAGTGAGCAGTGTTGTGCTTGAGAGAGTATCACAGGACACCAAGTAGGGACACAAGACCACCTCTCTCTTGAAAGAACCCCTTCATCAAACTAAATTAGTGATATAGCTGCACCCATTGAGCTCACAAGCAGTTTAATTTCATTTTCCTGGATTTTTGGTTGGTGGCTCATTACAGAGTTTATTAGTGGTTTCTGGAAACTGAAGATTACCCTTGTTACTGCCAGTCAAAGCCTGACAAAAGAGTTACACATGTTTGTAATTAGGTGGTCAAGCTCAGCTGGATATATCTGGCACTAATAAAGCCAAAGATGGTAACCAGCTCAGGACAGAATATGTGGAAAGGAAAAGGGCATTGAGGTACCTGTAGAAATCATATGGGTGTCAAAACAAAAGAGAAGACAGAGGCTTCATCAGAGGCCAGAAGGATGTCTTGAAGTTAACAGGAGTTGAGGTCTGGCACAAGGATTAGATAAGGATGAAGCATGGAAGTAAGTGTTTATTGCTGACCAATCTGTATTTTCTCTCAGCTGTGTACACTTTTTTGTTCTCTAATACTTGACATAGCAGACTTCACTTGCAGCATCCAGTAATTAGTATAATACCATACACCGTCACCATGCTGGTGTTCTGAAGCTTGGTATATTCTGGAAGCGTTTGAGAGGCATTTTCTCAGTATGCTACTGTTGGGATTTTTTTCCTCCCTCCTCACAATATCATTCAAGGACTGTTGAAATAAATGTAGAACGTAAGGATCTAATGGTGGTTTTCTAGGAATGTGCAGTTCTTTGCAATTTGTGCCCTGTTACTGCAGCTGTGCACTGTCCAGGTGAAAGGCCAAAGAGCCATTCTCACAGTAAAAGAAGTGGAGGGTTGCACAGCTGGATGTGCTGGCTGTTGGGACAGGAGAGATTTAAGACTTGAGTTTCCTTTTCCTAATTTGTTTCTCAGTCATTGTATAAAGCCCTGACTGAGCTGAAAACACACAGAAGAGTTTGGGTTTTGTGGCACGTACCTTTTAACTCCCCCATTGAACCCACCTGGAGACCTCCTAGCATGTTCATTTAGTACAGCTGTCTATCGTACTSCCTGCCTGCATCCGACATACCTCTGTGTGCAGAGAAGCTCAGTCCTCTTCCAGTGCTTTGCTGGATGTCACTGGATAGGGGCGCGCACAGGTTAAGGAAGGGGTCCGTGACATGCCCCCCACGTGTCATAGGTGTGATGTGGGACAGGGCAGGGGGAAGTGGGCAGAGGGGACGCGCAGCGGGGCCAGCCTTGCRGGACAGCACAGACGAGTCTCGGGAGTTCAGGGATGTTGCAAGAGAACCATTACCAGCTAATTTTAGTAAAGGCYAGTGTCTTGTATGTTTACCCCGGTATAAATACATACGTCATTACAACTYGCTACTGAAGAGAGAATTATAACAATCTTCTAATGCTCTAATTAAGAGAGTAATTTTCTAGCAATGCTTAAACAACTTCCTCACTTTTCTTTCTTTGTCGTCAGTTAATAATTGTGACATTTTTCTTGGCTTTAACTGTGTGTCCCTGAAGGCATGTTAAAGACCCCCTGTGATTAAAATAGTGGGAATCATGTTGCTGAAGTGACATTAAGAGAGATACTTATTAAAATTTGGCCCCTGCTGTTTGTGGTTTCTCAAGACTATACTTCTTTAGCAAATTTTAAAATACGATTACATGATGCCTGACAACTAGAAACTATGCTATAGCCCAAATGTTAAGTGAGAATTAGAGAAGTAATTATGGACTGTCATAACACCTGGAAACAGAAGTGCTAGTAGATTGTTTATTGTTGCATTTAACAGATCATTGGTTTTGTTGCTGATGTAAAGCAGATCTCTTGGCATGCTGTGATTGTACACAAAATGATCGCATGGCTTACGATGCTATTTTAATGTTTGTAAGGCATTTGCAGTGCTTATCTGCTGTTCCCAAGACTCTGGTGGAAATATGATGCAACTTCCGTTGAGCCTGTCCACCTGAACAGCATTTTAAGTAAATACTCAATGTGACATGTATCAGAAGAAAACAAAATTGCTACTTGACTGCAACCAGTTCACACTTTCTCCTGAATCAGCAGCTCATGTTTGCTYGTGAGTTATACGACAATTCTGTTTTCACCTCTACTGTTTATTTCCCTTTCCTTTTCAGGCAACTGCAGAAGCCAGAAAATGGCCTTTGTGATAATGCCACTGAGATTTAGAGCATTAAAGCAATCTCATTATCAGTTTACATCCCCAGTTGGAAATTGGAGATTGTTCAGCACATCAAACAGTAGAGCGGGGGCATGTAATGTGCAGCCCAAGGGCCAGATGAGACCTGCTGCGTCATGTAATGTGGGCTCCCGCTGCCCTCTTCCTGTAACTGAAGGATGGGGACAAAACAGCAGAACTGCTGGCTGGTGTTGCTAATGAACTTGAACCACTATAAATTATTTTCCATCTGCATGCCAAATATGGTTATATGCACTTATAATAAATGTCTATGGTTTATATGCAAATTGGATGTGGCCCTTGGGCTCTCGGTAAGTAACCTGTATAACCTTCGGGTCTGTAGAAAGTAAGCCTCTTGCTAATGCTGAAATTAGTGCATGGGGCTAAGGGCTGCCTTGCAGTGTGAGCCTGGGTGGCTCTTTGCTTAAGAGCAATGGAGGAGGACTAATAGAAACCCCTTCAGTTCAGCTTCCACACTAAACTCTTGGGTACGGGAGCAAGAAGGGAGGGAAAGAATATTCTGCTGTTTAGACACTAGCTGTATAAATTCTCGCTCCCTCAAACCTTGGATCTTAGCAGCCATGTACGAGTAAAACCCCCACCACATCAGTGAGGTCCTCCTGATGGATCTGCAAATGACATTGCRTTGTCGAATTTTTATGCTGTGGAAAGAATTTTGATTATTTTAATCACTGTTTCTGAGTTACTGGGAAATAAACTCGGAATCTATCATTATTTCATCCAACTGTGCAAATGAAATATATAATTGATATAAAATGTTTTTGTCATACACAGTTTGAACAAAGATCTATGGTGGTTTAAAATTCAGAGGGTTCTTCTGTGGCTAAATTCTATTAATGCATTCATTAACAAGAAATTACATTACAATATCTGTGGGGCTTACTTCAGTGAAAGAACGATTTCTTTGTTGGTAATTTCATCTTGATGTTACTCCCCTCTATTCAGCTTCCCCCAAAAGACATTTTTCTAAAAATCAGCACTAATATGGTAGTTAACCTTTCTCAATATTGCTTAAGAAGATAATGCTGAGATACAGTCATACAAAGAATTAAACCTTGAAACCTTCTATTTTACCCACTGTTGCGAAAGTTCAGCACAACTTCAGCCACGTTCTTTACTTCACAGATCTTACCTTTAAAATGGGAATAAAGACCTTGAAATTATAAATGAGGGTTGGCTGGCTGGCATATATAATGTGAAGATTTTTTTTTATATGGAAAGAAGGCACACACAGGTACTGTCGAAGCACTTATACCGACTTCACTTACTTTTAGCAAGGCACAGAGTTCTAATGTCATTTTTATTATTTCTTTTACGATAAAACCGATATTCAACAAGATATGAGAGAGAGGTTATGTGAATCTGCCATCTTGAAAGGTGCACAAATAGTTTACTCAAAGTAGCACTCAATTTTTATTTATTTATTTTTAATTTATTTATTCTTACAAAAAATGCCACAAAAGAAATGTCTTTTCTCTTTCTTGGGGATAAAATCTGACTGTGACCACCTATCTGCAAATTCTGGCTTCATTTGAGGAAAGGCAAGTGTCTGTATTGTGCCATGGACCATTGGGGAATCATGGATGACAGGTGGTAGAAGGTGAACTTCTACAGTGTAAAACACGGGGAATATGCATCAACCTTGACTTGCCACACTACTTCAAAAGGTGAGGTGAAAGTGCTTGCTTTTTTTTGTGTCCTGGAAGATTTTATTGCCATAAATCATTTCTTCAGTGTCTCCTAAAAGTGCAATTGGCTTGAAAATGTACACATTTAAAATTATTAATTCACGTTAGGTCTTATTTTAATTTCCATTTATGAGGTTAGGGTGTTTTATTTTCTAGCTGTTGTTGACAATCATGAGGGATAAAAACCTAAAATTTCCTTAACATGAAAGCGGAAATTCTCATCCAGTCACTTGATTCCAGGAGCTCTGACCAACTATATATAATTAATAATTAAGTCCCAAGATGCTTAATGATCAAGTCCCAAGAATTGATATGGTTGCCTCCGCAACAGGACTTTCAGTGAGAATGAAAATAGTTCCGGTGTATTATGAACTGTGAATGATTATAGATCCTGTGTTGTCCTAAATCCCTTTTGAGCTGCTCACAAGAACAGACCTTAATGCTATCTGAATAAATCAGCTGGGGATTTCTTTCCTCTAGATAAATCCTAGTGTCATAGAAGAATGTCATCTATGTATCTAATAAGAGTAATGGTGCTATATACCACTACATTAGAGCAAGGCCTGCATTTAAATGTCCACAGTCTGCTCTGCAATGAACTTTAAGGCACAGACAACTTCTGGGCTCTCTGTTTAAATTATCCATGTTATCTGGTTTTAGACTGGGTGACGCTTTTGATGTACTATGAAAATGGCAAAAAAAACCCCAACAAACCCAAACAAACAAACAAACAAAAATAAACCCCAAACCACCCTTTACTTCAGTTCCTAGAGACAGTCTCTGGTAACTGTCAGAAATGTTACAAGCTACAGAAGACCAGGTGAATCAGGGAATCATACTGTTCCTGAAAGGTTACGTACCACCATCTGTAATTAAAATTCTGATAGAAAAGTACGATACCACTGAATTTTTGGTCTGAGTATGCAGTTTGCAGTATGCAGACAAGTTGGATGGCCAACTTGCTGCCATCAGTACTCTGCACTGTGTTTTCGCTCAGATTCTTAAAACTGAAGTACACTGCATACTCCCAAGTTAGATTTTAAGAGGCAGAAAAAATTGGCAAAACATAAAAGACTTTAACTAGCTATATATCAACCAGTCAATAGCACAGTACAAAAAAGCAGAGACACATTTTATTAATATTTCAAGTGGTTCTTGTTCTACTATTCTAAGAAGAGGCTATTCTTTATTTAACCTTTATTAACGTAGCAGTGATCTTGAGAAGCAGCAGTAGTACAGCCACCAAATACAAGAGGACACATTTTCATTGTGTTTAGCAGTCAAGGACGTCATAGAATGAAGGTAAGTATTAAGAACCTGAAGGTAAGTATTAAGAACCGGCATAGTCTAAAAGCCCCTCAAATTAAAAATAAAGGATGCAAATTTTCTATAGAAATTGCCAGGAAAATAACACTGGGAAAGTGATGTCTGTCTCTGAACAAAGAGGGCTCTTTGAAAGTAAAAATAAAGAGATATAGCAAAGCAATAAATACAATGGAGACATCAAAAGAACCCAGCAAAAATGATTACATCAAATCAAAAAAGATTAAATATTTTAAGGTGCAAGACAGATCAAAGGCTTCTTAAAGATATCAAACATGTGAAGCCTATGAGGAAATTAGGATGCTAAGAAGTAAAGACAGAAATTAATGAAAATGTACATACCGCCATTTAAAGTGGAAAATGAAATACAGTATTCGAGGGTCAGCCAAAATATTTGGTACTAATAATCCTTTCATCTTTTATTAGCTGAAATTAAAATATAGAATACATAACACCTGAAAATTCATTATATGATTGAATTTGCCATCACAGTTATGCAAAAGAAAAAGCCTAACCTAGTAATTACTTAAACTTCTTTGAACATGAAAATAAAAGTAATGGAGAAAAAGAAGTCAATGACAGGATATTTAAACATCGAGAAAGTCTCTGACTTGGATTCAGCAGAGTTGAACTAAGTGTTTTACTGGAATAGTTATACTGATGCCAGTGCTGGAGCTAGCCCAAACATAACTAGCTCAAATATCTATGCTAGAGGAATATTTTATGATGTAATCATATTGGTGAAAAAACTACATCATGAACTATCTGTTCTGTGAAAATATATTGGTTCACTGACGTGATTTTACAAAGTTTTATTTTGTAAAATTGTCATTTTCCCTTGCTGCTTCTTACCTCAGAATAGGCCTAAGTAGCGTTCATCCAGGAAAAAAGAAACATATACAAATACTTACCTGAGAAGTTGTTTTTAAACACAATTTGCCTTTCTAATTTTGTGTCCACAGCTCCAAAACCAGGAATTAGAAAGCAAAGGGATAGACTTCCAAGCTTATAAATTAAGTTTGATGTGACCTTTTTTCCATTAAGTTATCTAGGCTAGGCTTCCGAATCTTTCTCTTTCTCAGAACACATCGTTTGAGGGGCTTGAAGACACCAGCTAGTTCCTTTGAACTTGGGTCATGACAGGATCCTACTTCCTGTTTCTCACCGGGACAATACATGCGGATTCCAGGTTTCTCCTTCCTTCGTGGCGTTCTATCTCTTTTGCTTCACTGGGTATGTGGTTGCTCAGCCTGTGATGAAACTGAGCCTTCTGCAAGGATAACAAAACAATCAGTGTTATTCATCAAACCAATGGCATTGGGGGGGGCAGGGAGGAGGGAGTTCAGTTTTTGCTGTTTCGGAGGTAATAAGAGTATGCATGTGTTTTATAGACCAAGGAACTGCTGGAGAGGGACCTGAGAGCCAGTCGTAGAGGCCGACGCAGTCTATAATTCTCTCTCTGATAATAACCAGATTATAGCTCCACAATTCCAACAAAGAAACACAAGTGGTATGAAAATACAGTATCAATTTGCCCATTATCTCTAATGAAATTAAATAATGCATATGGGACCACACGTTTGAAGAATAAATACACATTGAAATTCTTAACAGTGTGAAGATTAAGGCAATATGATTTTTTAAAGCTTTCATCCAGGGAAAAAATAGCTTACTGCTTGCTTTAAGTAAGATTAGCTAGAAAAATCCTATCGTATACCTAGAACAAAGTCTGAGTGGCAACAGGCAAATATTTTAATGTGGAAAGATTTTTATTGGTTTTAATTAAGCAATGACATTTTTGTTGAATGCCTTAAATCTTTAATTACCTCCCAAAAGCACTGAGCGTGACATGAGTTATTTACTGAGTCACTGTGAAATACAGTTCAATATTTTCTTATAAATACTTCATATAGAAACAACAGAGGGTCCTCACTGGAAACAACAGTGATTTTTAGTCATATAGGTGTTTCAGGGCCTGATTTGAACCACAAGGAAGTCATTTGAAAGAATCCCAATGGCTTCCATGGGAGTTGGCTCAGGTCTTTAACGAGCATTGCGCTTGTAGTAGCTAGAGAAATGTTTTCTTGTGACTGACAATGGCCCAAAACCCAGAATCGGTCACCGAAGGGAAGCCCTGAATATGTGTTGTGGGTTTTGGAGGGGGTTGTTTTGGGGATTTTTTTTTTTTTTAAAACGGGGTGGGGAAGGTAACACCTAATGTATACCTTGGGAAAAGTAGCAGCTGCATGCATGGATGTAATGTAGAACATAACATGGATGAGATTTTTACAGGAGTTCAGCACTCTTACATTTCACAGAACTGTTGATTTACACCCCAGATCAATTTTGTAACGGGCATGAGAGAGACAGTACTGTACCACTAGTAAAGAGTATATATTTATAAATAGCTACGGTTAAGCTGAGGCAGGCAAGAAAACAGACATTTATGCTAGAGGTTTGCCTTTAATCTTTCATAAAAAATAGAAGTAGGACCTACAGCTGAAGCGTATGAATCAACTCTCCCTAAATTTTAAAGTCTATGGCCTACGTAGTGAGGCACGCAGAAGAGGGAAGGAAGGAGCAGTAATCTCACTGCTGCCATGAAGGTATCTAGTCTGTGCAAGGTGGTGCATCTTTCCAAGCTTCCCGTGTACTTAGGGGAAAGAAATCATTGTTTGCCAGGCTCTCTAACAGCCTGCACCTGGTTCCTGAACTAGATCATTTTCTGGAGAAGTAGATTTCTCTCCCCTGAATGTATCTTGCCTCCCTGAAACAAGGCAGTTTGTGATTACAGTAACCAAAGGAAACAAATGAGATCAGAACAAATCTACAGATGACACAGATCCCAATCGGTTATGCACCGTGAACATTTTAAATAGCTAGGTGATCATGACATGCAGCCATTTCCTCCCCTCCTTTCAAAGGAAAATGAGATGTTGCCTGCAGAGAATGAACTCTGTCCAGGAACCGTAATGGACACTTGCTCTCATCCTTCAGATGAAGCGGAAGCATCCAGGCAATCCTCATCGTGAACCAAACTAGTGAAAACTATGTAAGTATATCAACTCATGTTTTCTGATTTTTGCGACTATGGTTTTACTTTGTGCAGGAAAGAAATGGTTGCTGAATATGAGTAGTGATCACCAGAATAGCAAAGTTTCTGACAGCAAAATGTAAGGCTAATTGTGGTTTACCCTAAGAAGAGTAAGACATGATTTTTTTTTTTTTGCAGACAATGCAATCCCCTTGTCGTACAGTACATACATCCAAAGCTTTTTCTGAGGAATGTACTGCAGATGTGTCTCAACAAGAGTGAAGGAAACATCTAGGTCAGTTATGTTTTTAGAGACTAGACTTACGGGGATGAGAGTCCAGAGCAGCAGGAATTGGGGCAGGAGCCCAGAGCTGAGGAGAGTTACTGCTCGGGCGGCTGAGAGCAGCCCTGGGGGGACGCTGGTGCTGGGGGCTCTGCACACCGTCTGCACTCGGCAGGGTGGACTCCTCCTCCTAAAGAGTCACCTCCTCAGCGCACCCGAGTGTGAGAACCTGGCTTTGTCGTCACTTTTCTGTGACATATCCCTTCTGATAAAATCTGGACTTTTTATCTGTAGGAAGGGGAATTTTATTCTGTTAATCACAGACTAAATCCAACTGTTCCTACTTCTGTTGGCATAAGCCCAGGTGGTAGGCCCTCTGAGGAGAAAATCTGCCAACTGGGAAGTCATAATAGTAAAAAACAGCTGCTGTTTTTCATGTTAAAATCCTGGGCATACTGTGGAGCCCAAACCGCGGTCTTAAGTTTTCCTTTCCCAGCAGAAAGCTTAACAGTGTGTGAAAGTATCAATACTGCCTGATCACCACACAGAACATACCTCCAAAAACACCCAGGGCTTATTTAGGACTTGAAGATACATCTCATAGGTGGTCCAGGTATGCAATTTTAGCCTCTAGATAGTGTTTACCAACTCTTGCATGAGAGCAATCAGCAGTCAAAAAGGAGGAACTTTATCCTACGCTTCAATGAAGTGTAGTTTTCTTTATTTAGATGTTGCCTATTGAGTTTTCATGAAAGAATAAAAAAACACATAAGGCTTGATGAACACAGGATATGCAACATTACAGAGGTAAGAAACTTGCCTCTGTATCTATAGGGCTTCTTCATAAGGGTTCCTGTCCGACCTTCCTGTCTGGAGTCAGGAGCACGTCTCATAAACCTAACGTACTCAGCCAAATTCTAGCCAATAACTTCTGTGAAGAAAACCACCTTATCAAAAGCCTTGAAAAAAAATGCATAATTCTATTTAACATCCTTCATAATTTTAAAAGAGTGACTCCTGTAGAACAATGACAAGAAAACCAATTATTTGAGACATTAAAAGTCTGCTACGTGAAAGTTTTCAACAAGAATGCATTCTGAACTCTTTGGCTCTACTTTGGTTCAGGACTTTCAGCTTTTTACAAGATCAAGTCCCAAGTACAAGACTTAACACTGCATCTTGTACTCACTTCATTTAAAGATAAAGAAAAATGAACCATCTAGAAATCCTGATAACATTAGCACAGAGGAGACCAAGATGGAGGAGTTACCTTGGATTGCTTGTGCCTTATGCTGCTGGAGATATCAAGTTCGTAATTTAAGTGATAATATGTGTTTTTCCTTCCATGGGGAAAATGTTACCACATTGCTGTGTGAGTAACTTCTCCCTAACCAATTTCCAGAACAATATCTAACATCGGCCTGTGAAAGTTTCCTCCATTGAAATTAAGTATGAAGTTCACTATAGCAACGGTATCTATGTATCTAGGATCTGATCGCTTGTCCACTGAAATGAAATGATAGCCTTCTATTCATCTCATTATGCATGAAATTAAGATAGAATCCAGGAAAGATGTCAGAGTTTCAAACGTATCCTGGTACTGAAAAAGTGCTTCTCCCCCACCACTCCACCCCGCAACTTCTTTGTACTTAAAACGGTAGTGTATAACATCCTCCAATATCCAAATTTTCAGTGAGATCCAACAGAAGCTACATTTCATGTTATAGGGATGGATGACAAAGAAAATCATACTAACATTTTAAGAGCAAAGCTTTAATTATTTGCATTTCTTGAATATGTCCATCAGTCTTAAGTGATTATTTTCCACTGATAAATACTATTATTTGCTTTTAATGTGACCTATTCAACACTATCATAACTGTTTCACTCCAGCTATGTTCCACATGCTCTATTCAAGTTCTTCATGTCACCATTGTGTATAGGAATTTTTGGCTTTGTTTTTATGAGACAGAGAGAAAGAGAGAAAGAGACCAAAATGTTTAGTAGGTAGGATGGAAGGAAGCAACTATCTATCTAGATAGTTGCTAGAGTCTGTAGCAATTCCACAATCTTATACAAAGTCTAAGTAAATTTTTTTCCTGTAAAAGTGAACTTTACTATTAGTACGTAAATCCATTGTGCCAGAGGTGCAAAAGCTGTTGATTACATTTACCTCTGAACTTCGGTGCATTTTCTAAAATTTTCAGGCCCTTCAGGTACTATAAAGATAATGGCTGAGAATTTGAATTGAAGCACTTAGAGTCACTCTGATTTCTGTTTACATTACCATTTCAGGAAAAAACATTTAAGAATTCAATTTTTCATTCTTTTACAGGACAAGAAAATAAAAGCTTGGAAAAGTTTTAGGACAAGAAGACAAAACTATTCCCAGTCTTACTCTTAGGCTCTTACATGCTTTTAAAAAAASAAACAAACAAACAATTTGTTCCCAGGATCAAATTTTACTGCTTTCAAATGAGGATGTATCTTTGGTAACTTTTGATTCAATATCCTAGCAGCAAATGGTTTTGATGGGTGGTTTTTTGGTGGCGGGGAGAAGATTGGTAGTTTTTAACTGTATCAGAACTTTGGTTGACAGCTTTCAAGCTGGCATTTCCCTTTTGTAGAAACTTTGTCTAATATCTGTAAAAATGACAGAAACCTTCAGAAAATTGTTTGGTTTTGCTCCCTGCATTAACATCTCTGAGCATGTTTGTATGAGTCACAGGTTGATGACCTACGTCTATATCCTAGTGAAACAGCTTCCCTATTACAAAATCTATCATCACAACTGGCACTGACGCCATTTCTTGAAGTGTTCTCTCTGACAAGAAGGAGCAGGCAAGGAACTAGTGTCCTCTTTTTGTCCCTGTAAAATAATAGATGATGCCTGAAATACAGGCACAGGGCAGTATTTGAACACTTGCTTTATTGCTCCCTGTGTGACCTTAGCTTTGAGACCTCTTTTATAAAGTCCACCGGCCTGAGTACATGAGGGTAAAATAAAGATAAACTATAGATCACTAAAATTTTCAGCAATGTTGCTGTTCTTCCATTGAGTTGCGACAACTGTTTGATGCCTTTTTTCTCTTTGGGGCAAGTGTTTGATGTCTTCATGAAATAGYACTGCGCAGAAATCTACACAGCATGCCCATCCCCAGCACATCTGCCCTCAGTACTGGGTAATGATTGTTCACTTCATATAAAAATTAAAAGCTGCAGAATGTAAGAAGAACATGCTTGATTTACTTTTGTCTGTGTAAGAAGGTTTTCAAGGTCAACTTTTTCAGAGATGGGATAAGGAGAAGTACCTATTTGTGTTCCTTGACACTTATTTTCAGATGCTTCAAATTTTGCCTAGATGTAACTACTTCAGCTGAACAATTTTGGAAAATTCTAAAAAGTATTCACTCATTAGCGTAGAATACTATTTGCTAGTCTGAATTTAAAATAATTATGAACTATGACTGTCAAATAAGTGTCAAGTAAGTTTGGCAGAGAGGGGCTGCTGTATCAGGCCCGTGCCCTTTGCCATCTATTGAAAATTTGTCTGAATTTGCCCAATGCAGCTAAATACAGACTTTTTTTTTCAGCATAACTGTTCCCTGAAGACTTTTTCTAGCCTTCACATGCTTCAGGTTTTGCAGTGAAGATGTTGGCTGCTCCTGGCTGAAAGGGGAAAGGAGGAGAAAGCTGCCTGATGTAGATGGAAAGGGAAGTAGTAGTAGATCGGCTTAGAAAAGAGAAGTGTGGGAAAGCTGGGGAGTGGGAACCCAAGGTAGAGGATATTGTGGCAAGAATTTGGAAAATGAAGCTTGTGCCCATACAACTTTTTGGAGTGAGACACAAGTTTTTGTGCCTGATTTCTAAGTTGGCCAGGCATTACATTCAATGTGTCATTATGCTTCAGTTAATAAATCCTGCTGCAAAATAAATGAGAATTAATTGGGCGGGGTACCTTAGATTAGGTCTGAGACCTAGGGAACCTAGTTTATCAGGACAATGAGCTAAGCTAACAGGGAGTCAGGTTTTAAGAGGTTCTAGAAAATAAAGTAAGTGAAAGTGGAATTAAACACTGTTATATAGTCAGGAATTCTAAATGGAAATATTTCTGACATTTGTCAATGTCTCAGTGTTTAAGTTTGCAATATAATCTTTTTCTTTTAGCACTGGATGTATAAGTACATATGCATACGTCCCCTTCAAATTCAAATCTACAGTAGCATAGGCTCCCTCTGTAACATTTAAAGTGAAAAGCAGATTTATAGAGTATCGTATAATTCAGGATGGCAAGTATGTGACAATGGACATATGACAAGTATATGACAGATGGAAGCACTGTAAAATCTGGCTTTATTATCATTTCACTATGTCGTGCTATGGAACTGCTTGGTTTTATTTCCTCTGCATGGCACAGTTTATTTAATTTCCAGGAGTCTTCTGCCTACATGTGGTGGTTGCTATTTGATGAGGCAGAGACATACAGAATTTCACTAGAGAGAGACATACATGGCTCCTTATTGAGCAATTTATTTTTGCCCTTAAGTTATATGACCATTCTGATTAAAAGAATACACTTGTACTTTATGTATGAAAACTTTCATCTTTATAGAAACATACACAAATATGCATTTGTGTGTGAGGTAATCAAAAAGTATTGCACAAATTAATTACCCAAAATATTCTAATTGGTTATCCCAAGAAAGATGGTAAATTATTAAAATTTCTACTAATAATTTAGAAAAGGGACTACATGTTTCATGATATATAGGATAAAACCATATTTAGGTTTGCAAACAGTAGCTCTATTTCTAAAATTTTAAATGTCTTCCTATATCCTTTGAGAGGGAGTTTAATATAGATATCCTCCTCACATGTCTTTCAAATCTAAATACTGATGAGTAGTGTTCTCATTCTTTTCAACATGAATATTCCTAACCTACAAAAGGTAACGATAGAAATATCATTCTACATCTAAAGGCAGATAGCAGCTTTGCCAAAGAAAAGTCCATAAGGACCTTCAAAAACAATATCATGTTTTACAGCTATTTTTTCAAAATATCAGTACTATATACTTCTACTTTTCTACTGTATACTTGAATCTTAATACCTATGCAGTATTACATATTATTTTATTATGGTCACAGACTCCCATTGTAACTAAGTTATGAATACATTCTAGGATTTCAGTCTGTGATATAGGTTATGCAGTGCAACATACTCATGAAAGTATTCACATTAAATACTGATAATTTAATATTCACCAATCAAATATTAATAGAATGATGTCTCTATCTGTACAGCAGGTAGCTTGCTTATGGCATGAAAGTAGTGGTCAGTGCTAAGTTAAAGGTAATGTTGATTTTTATTTTTCAACCTCTGTCAACTACTTGGGAGCTGGATCTTTGCCATAATCTTTTATATTTTCATCAGAAGGATGACTTGGGGCTGATATGGTCCAAAATTAGGTCTAAAAAAAGAAGATTTTTATGTAACTTACATCTGTTAGAAATGTATCTGTATTTCTCAGTTTTCCTCTCTTCTTGAGGGTGTGTTTGCCACGAGCTCTGAATTCTGTGTTTTCCACTTCAACTTATTCATTGCGTGTTCTTGTTCGGGTTATAGCTGGCAACTTTGCCTCCTGTGCTATGTCTGGGAGCATGACTACTTGGGAGATTTATATATCCTAGATTCTCTGTTCAGCTGCCATCATGTTGCCATACGTGGCTACAAGAAAAAGCCTGCTGGACTGCTGGGTGTATTGACATTAACAGTTCTCTGACAATAGTCATGGCATGCTGTTTCTTATTCAGGAACTGCAAAAGCCTCATAAATATGAAGGGTGCTGTTACAGTCATCCCATCCCAGAAAGATGCCTGGGGGTTTTACCCCGAATTCTCTTTTGTTCTGTGGATCTATATGCAAAATAGCACCTTTGGGTCCAAGTTCAAGGGCTGTGTTTGAGGATGAACCCTGTCAAGGGAAGTGCTGTCTCGTGATTGTCATAACAATTATGGAAAAGACTTCACAATTTCTACATACTGTTATCACTGACTCCCTGACTTAGCACTGTGGCACCTCTGTGAGACAAAGAAATTGTATACAAAATACCAGTTTTCTTTCCCAGGGTCGTTCAGGGAGTCAGTGCTAAAAAATTGAACATAACTTTTCTGAGGCTAGAATCAATACACTAACTACGGCTCAAGTGGTGCTGGAAGGATATTACTTAGTCCTGGGGCGCCCAGTAGTAGTCAGAGAGACAAAAAGCTTAGGCTCTTATTTTTGCAATAGGGATAAAATGGCCTCCAAGGTGTTGTTAGAAAGGTCCTCTTGAAAAGTTCAGATTTCATAAGATTTATGTGAGATGTATTGGCTTATTCAGAACTTTAATTAAAAACCGTAGAAGGTCCTTTAGTTCATTAATTGAAGATGGTTGCCTGTAAATGAGAGATTAATTTATGCTAGTTTTTAATTGTTGGATGCCACCACAATTGGTGCTGCATAAAAATACATACAGTACATAAAATATGAATTAAAACAAGTGAATAATTATAACCACATCAGCCTAAAGGCAGGAGGCATTTTAATATCAGAGTCTAGTAATGGTGCATGAATTAAGAAGGATTAATTTTTCTGAGACAGTTCAGAAGTATTTAGCCTTTATTCTGCCCTTATTTGAAATGCCTCATATAATACATCTCAGTATTTTACATAATTTAAGGTTTCACAAAACATTTTGTTCTCTCTCTTGAGGTTCTTCAACATACTGAAACACTCCTAAGATCTTAGATCTACAAATCATAATCTTTCCAAACAGATCGTTTGTTCTTTGGCTTCGCATTGGTAATCTGTAGTATCAGTGTCTGTTAYAGATGAGCTTCCTCAGTTAGGGAGGTGCTTTGCTTAGGGAAATAGAAATATACTTAGATATATAGGTAGGTGTATCTATAGGTAAAGACATTCCACAATGGTCAGAACATCACAATTATCAGACTGTTTAGCATTAAGGTGTCACGGAAAAATGCTTATATTCTCTTCTGTAGAGTATTATTTCATTTATTTGGGTAGCAAATGTGCGGCAGAAAGCAGAGTCTGCTTCACTGACAGACAAATCAGAAAGACAAGATTCTGTGGTTCTGTGTTCTTAGGAAATAGAAAACATGTATGAACTATATGCACATTTTAGGACACATACTACAGAGAGAAACTGGTTCAGCAGCGACCATCAGCAAAATATTTCACAATATGTGTAGTTTTGAATCTTTTTCCAGTGACTGTTCAACTGGAGTTTATATAGCTAAAAATAAGAGTATCTAAGGGCTTTTCTAGGTTTGGCTCAGATTTTTGCAGGAAGCTCATGTTACCAAAAAGTGAGGGCCTTACTGGCCTGACGGTATCGTAGCAGATAGTATAGCTGTTACAATAATGTGCCTGAGTAGCTATCAGGAATTTTTGATTTAAGTAACTGAGCAATAGGAGGAGATGTAGTGAAAATGGAGAAGATTCCTAAGGGGAAAAACAAAATAGAAGTCTTAGCAATTGTAAAAGTTTCACAAGAGAGCAGAAGTTGTATTACCTTATTAACGCCATTATTAAGTTTTTGATAAATGCTTTACGTATGAATATTAACATAAGATAGCCTGGATTCAAGCTATTCACAGAGCATAGAAACATCATCTCAGCTTTCTGAATGCATCTGTCAATGTCTCCTTTGATCCTGCTTTGTAACATGTCTTCTATTTCAGTTCTGGGTTTCTGGGCCTTTCCTCTACAGAGTCTTCCAACTCTAACAGATTATTTCAAAATATGTGGTAGCTTTGTGATGTGAACAAACATCTACTGGGATCAGATTCTTTAAAGTATATATGAATAGTAAATTAGTTAGATGGAGCTCTTGTATGCCTGAAAAGTGTTTCAGTTCCCTTAGCATGTGAGCTTTCTCTACATTAGAAAGTAAATCACAATCAAAGAGCCTTACATGGGTTTTATATTTTGACCTTGGGCAAGTCACTGAGGCCCTCTGTGGCTTGGTTTGAAGCTCAGATTCCTGCATGTGGAAAATGCTAATGTTCTGTGCATCAAGGTGTACATTCATCTTTTTCTTTTTCTTTTTTTTTTTTTTTTCTGTGTAGAAACATATGAATCCTAGAGCTGCCCATTTTTTTTTTTTTTCACAGTTTGTAAAATTTTTTTCTTTTTTATTACTTTTGGCCGGCGTTATATGCACATTTTGCATGTGTGTTTCCAATCCATATCTGGACGTTTCATCCTTATCTGCTACTTTAGTAGCAGAAGTTCTTCTTCAGTTTACAGCACAGAGGTCCTGAGTTTTGCCTCTCTACTTAAGGAGAACTCTTATTGGGTTTTAATCTTGGGTATAACAGCTTCTGTGACCCCAGAGTTCACAGTCTGCCTGTGTTCTTTGGCTATGAATGCTTCTCTTTCTCCTATGGGAAGAACAGTACACTTTTTTTTTTTTYYYCCCCCTGGAAAAGAATGGTATGACCTGAGAGRCTCTGTTTTATAGCAACTTTCTCATTCTTAAAACTGTAGCTGAGGATTTTGTGCACAGTTTTGCACCCCTTGGGGTATTATGAGGTGATTAAACTACTGAACTATTGCCCATTTGATGGTCCCTCAGGGTCTTCCACTTCAGGGCACTGTAGGATTTCTTGACTTTAGGAAGTGCTTATGCTGCTCTTATCTATCTTTTTTTTTCTGTCTCCCCTTCCCCCTGCTCCCCCTGCCAAGTGTTTCTAATAGCAATTATTCTTTTTCAAAATGTGACTTTATGAATAGGAAAATTCTTTCTCTGCTGAAGGGATAAAGGCACAGTTGTCTGCAGGCTTTCGTTAGCTGGCATCACCAGTCCCAGAGCCAAGCCAGCCTTCTGCCAGACAGCAACTCAAACGTTTGAAGGAGCCAAATTCAAGGAGGAGTACCCAAAAGGAAAATAGGAATCCACTTTTCCTGACATCTCTGTCGGCAAGCAGCAGAAGCACGTGGCTCCCTATCTYCACAGGACATGGAGGACAAGGTAAGTAGTTTGGGCATGATAAAAGCACGAGACCAACAAAGCTGCTAAGCAGCTCCTGAGGAYGGCAGTGTGGGTGATGCAAGACCTTGTCCCTTTCAGATTTTGCTGCAGAGCATTCGCAGGAATAAGCATGTTTCATCCCTTCCCAGAGGAATGATGCTGGTTGCTTAAAGAGCCTACTGGTTATGAACTCCAAGCCCCTCAGAGGTAAGTAGTTGTCTCTGAAGATCATGTTTCCTGCATTTAAATAGGAAAGGTAACTGCTGTTTACATCAGGTTTCTTTTGGCTGAAGTTCTGATCTTCTCCTAAAAATTAAAACAAATAAGGAAGAGGGGGATATTGAAATTTATAAAGTTATGTATAGGGTTAATCAAGAACCTTTGTTGAAAATGATGCATCCTTTTCCTTCTTTGCCTGGACAGGCTTCCTGGAATTGCTGGTTTAGCATCTTGATCTTTTCCCGTCTTTTAAGCTTTTCAAATATTCTTCTTCAGTTTGGGTACAGTTTTTAAAATTTCTGATATACTTGTCTCAGCTGTGTCAATGCACAAAGGAAATAATCCTCGATCTTTCTGTAGAGCCTATCCCAGCTAAGAAGATAAGTTTTGTCTGGGATCAAGTGTTCAGACTACAACTGTCCAGACAAGCTGATTGGTGACATCACGCCTTCTCTTGTAGACTTGTTTTATATAGTCATTGCTTTCCTTATTAGCTTCTTATAATTCCTCTGCCTCTCAGCACTGCTTAACTTTATGTTGATTTTTTTAGTTAGTTCTTCTAGCTTTTTCTGACTCCAGGGACATCATCTAATTTGAGCAAAAGTACTTTTTTATATTTGCTCAATGCCTTTGGAACACAATTTTTATTGATAGAGAAAAGTAATGGACGAAGAATAAATTCTAAGACATTGTGCTTTCTTTCATCAGTGCCTTAAAACACTGGATGATGAACTGATATATCTGTTTGCTTGTATTCAGAGATTAGTTTTATTTCTTTTTATTCTTTCAGTAAGCAATGCATACTGATGTGTTTAAAAAGCAGAAAAATACACATAATCCCATGAAATAATACTGTTGTGCATATAGGAAAAGTTTACTTTGTTGTTTGTGTTTTGTTGAGGTAAACATAGGATTTTCTTATGCTTTTTGCACTGAATGGAAAATTTATTTTAATTATTCTACCTTAATTTGGATTGCCAGTTTAAATTCATCTGCTGAGTGCTATCAACTGGTGTTGGCATCTGTATTYGTGCTTGAAGATGTCCATATTCATTACTGGATTTTTTTAGCTTAACAAAGCTTGGAATTAAACGCAACCCACAAAGCAAGCATTTATCGTTCTGCGATGCATTGAGAGCTAGTGCTGCTAAAGGAAAGTATTGTTTCAGGCATTAACAGTCCAGTCTGATTATGGAACTCTGTCCATTTCTGGTGGGAACCACTGCAAGAACAACATCATCATTACCATCTGYGTCCTCAGCAGAGGCTTCATATCTGAACGTTTAGCATTTCAAAAATCCTACAGATGTTGATATTGCATTATTCATTTAGTTAGAGACTGCCACAGCTGTGTGCTTTCCTGTATATTCTTTCAAAAAATCTGGCAGCAGACTCTAATTTGAGCAGTGCAGAGTACAGACTGCAATTTTGATGGGTATGACTCTGGTATACATGATTTGTGCCTATTTGGCAAACTTAGACTCTCTGAAGAAGCAAAATGGAGTATTGTCACTGCACTCCAGCAATTTCAGTATTCCAATGACAATTTAATGGATTGAAAATGAACATGCCTTGTGTACATCTGAATGTTCTTGTTGTACTGAAATTATTTTAGAGAACCCTTTCAAAGCAATACATCAACTTGTCAATCAATAGATTGATGGAGTGAAAGAAGTGGAGTATCAAAGAAAGCAAGAGAAATAGTGAAGGAAAGAGGAGGAGTAAAATAATAGAAAAAAGGAGGGAAAGAGATGGAAGAAATGGAAGAGAATGTGAACTGCTCTGTATATTAAAAAACTGAAAAGAAGGAAGCAGAATGGAAGAATACAGAAAAACAAAAAAGGAAGAATAATTACATTAAATGAAAAGGAGGAAAGCAAAAACTCAAGTTGAGAAAATATTTGGTGAGGTATGGAAGGACTTTAAATACCATCTGAGTTAGCTACTTGAAAAATGTATCAGATTCAAAAACACAGTTTCTAAAATATTTCTAGTGAGTAACTGGTTAAAAATACACTGCTTTAGCTATGACTGCACACCAGGAAGAAAAGGGGATTGGAATCCAAATCGCCAAATGTCCATTGAATAAGATTCTTCCCCAGGAATCAGCACAAATGGGTACAAAGCTCTGTTTGTTTATTTCTACTCATAGAATCTGATATTGGAAGTTATTCAATTGCTTGAAAGCAATTTGTTTTCATAGCTTGTGACTGGGGAGCCAAATCCCAAGAAGCTCTGCAAACTTTACTAAAAATACTTTAAATCCACAACAGTGTTACCAAAAGTGAAAGATGACCTCATCTCAGTGATGTCTCCTGGAAAGAGGGTTGGTGCTTTCTGAATTTTTAGGGAGTCAGCTCACCTTTCTTTTTTTTTTTTTTTAATTTTTCCACTAGTTACATGTTAATCATCAAAAATAACAAATTCACACATGAACATTGGATGATTCCTTTGCATAATCTGTTCGAAGAAAGATCAAAGTAAGAACATCCTCATCCTATTGTTCTGAGTTTCATTGAGTGATAGCAACTGAAATCAATGCTTAAATGCAATGAAAGAATAAGAATACTCATCCCTGCTGCTGCCATCTAAATTAACTGTCTCAATTTGGGAAACGTTTACCCCTTCAAACATGGCAAAGTAGCAGCTTTTGTTTGACTAATCCAGGATGGACAGACTGTAGGAATATGAATTCTGTGGGCAAGGGGTTTGCAAGGAAATGCCCACAGTTTTTTATCTTTGTGTGGCTGCCACAAGTTTTCCTTCATTTTATCTCCCCTGCGATGAATAATCAATGTGGGAGAGGAGAGCCATCCTCACAGTTCAAAACAGTAACTGGTTGGTCTTCAAGGGTTGTAGACGACTGGCTCTTCTGTAGCTCCCTGGAGGAAGAATGGGAAGCCAGTTTTTTCTCCACCTAGTGGTATTACCTTATTCCTCCTTTGTTCTTATAGTTCTCTTTTTCTTAGGGAAAGACTGTTTTTCCAGCATGTTCTCCTCTGAAAGGTTGTTTTTTCCAGGGTCAGAAAAAATGAATTTCTCACTGGACAAGACATATTTTTCTTTTCAGCTCCTGCACAGCAGCCGGGGTGCATAGGCAGTTTGAGAGGCAAGGCTGGGACTGTGCATGGCTTTAAATTTCACTCACTCTAAGTGAACGCCACTGGCTTTCTCAGTCCTCATCTGAAGAGATGAAGACCCCTGGGCTCTTAACGCCACTGAATCCTTTCTCTGGRACTCTGCAGAGAAAGCTCAGTGTCACCATCCTACACTTGTGTGCAAATTCTGTCATCTTACTGGACTGGACTCTTTAAATAGCACTTTGTGATCATTACAGAGGAGGACTGCACTATTTCACATCTCTTTACTTTTCCTTTGGGATTAGTTTAATAAAGTTCCCACCTGTCAGATGCAATCTATTCCACTTGTCCGTGTCTTGCTTATCTAGAGAAAAAATTAACATCTTTTGGGACAAGTGTAATGAAACATCTGTTCAGCGGCCAATAACAGCCAAGCCAGTAGAGTTCAGTTCACATGAAGAACTGGAGGAAGCACAGTCGGTCAATAGTGGAATAGAACAATTTTATAAAATCAGTAGTGTTTTCACCTTGAACTCCCTGTCCTATTTGCATTACCCAGATGGAATACAAAAGGGTGACAAAAATTATTTGTAGCATTCTGTATTACTGCAGAGAGACAGGCAAAAATATTTAGTGACGTTTAAAGGACTGGATTTGTTGGAGTAAAGAAAAGCATAGGAAGAGTAACCCAAGTACTCGTTCGTTTCTGATGCAAGAACACATTCAAATTAAAAGTGGCATTTTAAACATGTAAGAGGAACCGCACCTTATACAACATAGTTAATCTGTGAAACTCATTGCCAGAAAATATTAACAGTATTCTTGGGAAAGATTGGTCATTTATAGCAAGAACAAGGTAACTGACAATAACTTATACTATTATAAGTATGATTTCAAATTGATCATATAGGGCATACAGTCTTAGCTGTGAGGGTTAGACACATAATTTTCCTATAGAATGAGTTATTTCYTAATTAGTTATTCTCAATTTTTCAATAATACCTCTGTTACAGGAAAGCTTACTGCTTGAAACAGATGGTATGGACAATGCTAGAGAGGAGATTAAAAGTAGCAGTAGTGTAATATGAAACATAGAGTTRCTTTCTCATACACAACCTGTCTAATGAACGCCTTACAAAGGAAAAAATGGACTACTTTAAAGTAGTTTCTTCCTTTTTTCTAAATAAAAAATAAATAAGACGTTCAAAATAAATTTTTATACCTAAAGGTCTTCTTTTGTAAAGTTCTTGTTGCTATTGTTCTTGAAAACAAGACTGTATTTTTTCCATATTTTATAATCTAATCTAACTATGAAGTATTATGATATCAAATGTAAATATTGTGTCTTCATTCAGAAGTTGTGCTCATTGACCACTACCAATATTATTAAGCTATGGACTTTCTAATCTGCCTTCCAGCGCTTTATCTGTAAACCAGTGTGAAAATGAAAATATGAAATTAGATAATGATGTGTAACATCTTTCCCTGCTGTCCTTCTAAAACCAAATTTTTCTTCCTTCTTCTTCTTTTTAAAAAATATTTCTACCCCAATTTTTAATGTTTCCCCTTGATCCTTAGCCATCCATGATTCTTTGATGAAGTCTAATTTTACCAGCATTTTGTGCAGTAACTTTTGCTGAGTTTTATTAACCAGGAGTGTACTTTGATCTTTTCTTTACATGTCCATACTTCTCAAGATCAAACAGCAAAAATCCAGGAAGCCCTAGCAGTAAAAGAAAAAACATTTTAAGCGACCATTGAAATTCCCGGGGCAGGTTTTACTTGTGACGCTATGAGAAATCAAAAGTTTCAGAGCCTAAAGACAGCTGAGGTAGGGGCTAGGATGTAATATCAATTATATCCATTGTGGTTATAGGAGACGGGGAAAAGGATCGGACACTTCATCAACAAGAAGCCCCCAAACAACGGCGAAACAAAGCTGCCGGAGAGGGGGCTGTGGGAAATTGGTGAGTATATCCACCCGTTCTGATCCTAACTCTACAAACTCTATTTCTCAATAAGCATATTAAAAAGGACACAGTCCTCTAAAGGGATCTGTGTAGGGGTCTAGCCACATAAATATGATCTCAAGTTCTGTGTTCAAGTTGTCCCCTTTCAGTCTGTTTTATCTATTTTCAAACTGTTATTACTTTTTGAAAACCCCCATTGCTTCTGTATGAATTATACTAACCAGAAACTTGAGGAGGGCAACTGTGAGAAAAAAGTATTTTTAACTTTCTGGGAGCATTGTTAGTTTAATGCATAATATGAGAAAATGGCCCTTATCTAGTTTTTCTTGAAAACTGAAGTCTTTTCTAATTGTTTTATTAACATTATATTAAAAACTGATATACTTTCAGACCATCAAATTTTCTGATGCTATAGTTTTTAGAAGTTATTTACAACGGAAGGACTCAGGACACTGGGTCAGATTCTCAGCTGGTTTAAATTGCCATAGCTTCACTAAAAGCAGCAAAACTATACCAATGAAAAAGGAGCTCTGGATGTGGTTAGGGTTCTTACAGTTACAATAAGGTACATGCTCTTGCTGTTATTTATATTGCAGTTGCTCCTAGGAGCCGTGCTTATTACCAGGCCCCACTGTGCTGGAGCGACATGTACAAAGAATAGAAAACTCTTCCAATGTAATGAGAAGTGGCACCGTCTTTTGTACTTTGGTGACTAGATAGCATGAGCACTGTGCTAGATTTTCTGCAAATGGCTGTTTCCTTCTCTAAAATAATTAATCTCAGTCATGTTTCTGCCTCGCTTAGGTGTGCTCTGTGCAGAAGTTCTCACACTCTGCATGACTTCTGTAGGAATACACTTCAAAAGTGGTTTAGAGGGAAGAGAAAGAGCTCTTCATTTCCCCCACTTGTTTAGAAAGAGCTCGGTTTTACATGTAATAAATTCTTTCTTGCTTTGAGATTTTATGAATAGAAACGGGCTGATTGCTTTAGTAAGGCCATGCAGTATCTGGCTATATACAATATTCTTTGGAATAGCTGTGGACTATGAATTCTTCAGCTAACTCACGCAAGTTTCTCTCTTCTTCCTGTAAAGTTACCCAAGCCTATGGAGAAATCTCCATGCATTAAGAAAAGCGAGGAGATCATAGAATCACAGAATCGTTCGGGTTGGAAGGGACCTTTAAAGGTCATCTAGTCCAACCGCACTGCAATGAGCAGGGACATCTTCAACTAGATCAGGTTGCTCAGAGCCCCGTCCAACCTGACCTTGAACGTTTCCAGGGATGGGGCATCTACCACCTCCTTGGGCAACCTGTGCCAGTGTTTCACCACCCTCATCATAAAAAATTTCTTCCTTATATCTAGTCTGAGATGATGCTCTTGAAAATAACTTTTGTTTTTGTGTATAGCTYTTTGGGGTTGTACCTACCCTAATACCTTTTTTCATTCTCTCTATTGCTGAAAGTGGGGGGATATTCCCTTTCAGCTTTCATTTTCCAGAAAACATATGCTGTTCTGCTTTACAAACGACCAAAACATTCCAGACCTTTTTTTTTTTTTTCCCCCAGTATGTTAAGAACTAAGTCTGCAAGTACTAAGTGAAATTTCTTGAGCTCTGGACTGTTTCGTTTATAAAAACAACAGTTCCCTGCAGGATGGTCAAATTATATATCTGATTTGCTTTTCAGAATTATAAAGTAAGAAAAATTGCCAAGAGGTGAGAAAAACTGCATAGCCGATGGCACTGGTGCCCGTGTCAGACAACATCGGTTGTTCCTACAGTCTGTAGCAATGCTTCACAATTTTTCAGGCACTACATCCACAGCATCCCTTCAGTTTTCTGCATGCATTATGGATTCTTGTGGAAAACATTCCTCCTTTGAAGTGTCAGAGATTTTATTTTTTCACAACAATTGTTTTTAAAATTGTCATATCTTGTTAGCTGCAATATTACAATTAAACCTTTTTTCCTAACTATATGCAAATTGCAGCAGAGAGAAGAACCTTGGGCTAATGGACCAGACCTATCACCTCCTAAGACATGAGAAGTAAATGAAAATGTAGCTAATCACATCGTTATCCCTTGTGTGAGCGGGTCAATGCAAAAAATAGCAAGGATGCTAGAATATGCTACAGTGGAATATATGACAAGGTATGTAGAGGAATATTTATACAGCATTTTTTCAAACTATGAAAGATGTCTGTCTTAATTTTAGGCTCTGACAAGGAACCTGTGTGGAAGTTTACCTCAGACTACATTCAATGTCTCACTAAAGTCATCATTTTCTATTCATAGTATTTGGGTACTTTCTTGAAGCAGGRCATAAAGACCTTGCCTTCACTAAATTTCCCCAAGATTTTTCTTTTAAAATAAAAAAGAAAAATTACATKAATGAAATATTCAACCCAGAATCTCCTTGCTGCAGTTTCAGATTGTAATAAATGTACTTGGTTTTAATAAAGATAGTAAAGCTTTTGTAGTTCCATAAGATTTCAATTATAAATTAACATTAAATGGTATGTTAAAGTTTGAGTAGGTTATATCCTTTGAACTTAATGGCCCAGATCCTTGGCTGCTGGTAAGGCAACTCAGGTGAAGGGTACTCAAGGATGTCTTTCAGCATTTCTTACCAAGCTGCTTCTCCATACAGGACAGGGAACCTAGAGAACTACTCTAAAATATGGCCACTGCTAATTGCAGTTACAGTAATTGCAGCTGAAAGATGGGTGGTGGACTTCATGACTTTTTGCTGCCTCTACCAGATCTCTCTTAATTTATATTGTGGGAGTAACTTCACAAATTACTGCTAGGAGATACCCATGAGCTCAAGAAATCATGTTACCAAGTGAAATTAATCAACTCTTATGCTATTCTGGCTACTTCATGCTATTGAGTGATTTTATTTTTTTTTTTAATGCTGCCTCTGAAATTTTCTTGCATGAGTTTTCACAGGTAGTCAGCTTCAGATCATCTTTATGGCAGCATAGGGCTGTGAATGATTAGGTCATGCATCTTTTTAGAGGCAAAACACATAATGAAATAATGCTCATCACCAGAATTACATAAAAGGAAATCAATGTTTAGCTTCTCCACTTATTTTCATTTATTTCCTCACATGTCTTATGTTTAATATGCCTTTGTTAGGCTTTGGTATTAGCTTTAAAAAAAGTTTATTAGAGCACTAATGCTGTCTTATGCACATCACAAAATATATCCCCTAACCCCCCTTTTTTCCCTCTTTTCCTCCTCCTGAGTAATTGCGTGGTTGATTTGTTCAAAAGGAAGCTCACAGGAACCAGCAAAATGCATACACATAGTATTTTACAGATGAATGTACTAGAGTCAGAACTATTTCCATTCCTCAGGTGTTGTAGTCTTAGTGCAATCTGCTGTCAGCTTGAAGTTATTAGCATTTTTAAAATACACCTTATCTAGACAAAAAAATCCCATCTAGCAATGTTGATAAATGTATTTAGTTGCTAATGATAACTTATTTCTCACCTTTTTCTTTCAAAATCCAGGATATTGAATGACCCTGTTAAGCCCTCAAACTGGACTATTTCTTTTAACATTTTGCTCAGGTAGCTCTGTTGGGGAGGAAGCGGATGGGGTCAGAGGGCTGGAAATCTGCATAGGTTTTATTTTTGCATTTTCTCCAATAAAGTAGGAGATTTTGATCCTAATTCTTGCATGAACGAAACACCTGACATTAAGGTGTCTGAAACTTGTTTGAATTTTGTAAATCCATCATGGAAACAGTGTCCCCTAACTTGTCCCCCCAAGTTTTTGATGATGCTTTTTACAACCACCCACAAGTATGATTTAGGTGAACCGAAGTTCAGGCTTTCCTCTGGGAGCAACATGAGTGTATGCCCCCTGCAAAGGAAGCTCTGTAGCACTAACTAACTAATCAGAAGTCAGGATAGCAACAGAGACTATTGAAGCCTCAGATTATGTTCACTTCTGGGGAAATTTTGAACAGTGCAGGTAAGGTAATGGCACATCCCTCTCACCTCTGCTTAACCCAGCCCTCTCACCCCTTTCCACACATAGGTTCTYGACCCCACAGAAGATGCCCTCGTAGATCCACGTTTGGAGAAGGATGCATCAGAAATGGCTGCTCCGTGCTTCCATGTTAGGCAGGATCTTTGCGTAAGAAGTTTCTCTGTTCAACAGGGGCATACTGTCCATAGTTTACTTCAGCATGAAATTGAAATGAAGGATTTACCTTCCCAAAGATGCTTAACACTCTTCTGGTATGCCAACGTGAATCTATTCCTCAGGTATTTTCTGGTTTTACTCATTTTGTTCCTCTACCATGAGGAACACTGTGATAAAGGTTTTGCCAGAAGTGTAACATTCTCTGTTATCAATATCTGTTATTGAAAATATCTGAAAATACGTACTGTTTCCTGCAGTTCATGTGACAGGAAAGTCTTCCATTGACACTACAGTTGACTAGAAGGGAAAATGGGTTGCAGAATTTATTCTGAGGACAATCAGAAAAATGGGGCTCTCTGCTGCATTTAGAAATGGAGGATTCTCTGAGGAAGTAATTCTGTAGAGCAGGTACAGTGTTGATTCGTTTTTTCTTGTGAAAAAAACATGTTTTATGAAGGGATTTTTCCATCCAGAAATATCCACGTGCCTTTGTCTTCCACCTGAAGTATAGGTTCACTGCAGTGTAGTAGGCTATATCTCCAAATACTCGGTGCTTATAATGCTGAGAACAGATACTTTCACTGGAAATTTTACCAATGCTTCACTGAGGGCTTGATCCTTGTGTTCTGTATAAGCCACTTGACTTTCCTAGCCTTGATGCCATATCAATCTGCACAAGAAGTGCAGCACTTGGGAGAGTCCAGTAAGGCTTCCATTGAAGCTGAAACTGGTTTTCCTATCAATATTACAGAGCCAAATCCTAAACACCGAAGCAGTATTGTGAAACAATGAACTATCTGTTACTATTTTGTTTCAGAAAGTAACTTATATGGTTTTATGCTTCAGTCTATTATGTTTCAAATATGAATTTTTACAGTTTATTGCTACTGTATTTTAGTCGCACATTTTTCTCAGTGACGGGTGAAGCTCTACCATTTCAGAGATTTGCTGCGTGTGTAGTACAAGCTGCGTACACCTCAACTCATCGTCATGGCCATTTCCAACCTGCAGGAAGTCTTTAACCTTCTCACACACGCACACTTTATGTAAGGTGTAGATTCTCCAACACAAAGCCTGTGTGTGCAAGCACCTCAACACATGCTTTCTAGCCTTTCTAAAAGGCTCTCTGGGGACTAATATTGGGTGCTTGCTCGGCTTGCTTTGAAGTCTGAGCTTAGGCCCTTTACAGCCCCTATCTCTGTGCAGAACCTCTGCCTGGGTCAGGAAGAGAGAGCAGCAACTGCTTTTCAGGTTTTTAGTACGTAAGTCTCTATGTGAGGTCCACGCTTCAGCACATAAATCGTTGTGCAGTGAAGTCTTAATGTCCTGAATTAGGAGTAAAGTCTTCAGGAAGTAGCTCTGTATGCACTTAGGCAGCGAAGCCTGACCAGTGCCTGAAGACTTATGGGCTGAAGTGAAACCTCTGGGGAGATGTTAGACCTCTGAACAACCAAGTGTTTCCATTAATCAGACCATGGCTAATCAAGGTATGATTACCTTGAAACATGTAAACTGTACAGCAATAGATGAAAACTTGATATGGAGTCCCCAAAAGAGGGATATCATCMTGTGTGTAGGTTCAAATGCCTAGCCGAATCCCAAAGTCAGTAGCAAATTTTAAGGAGCCAGATTTCACACTCTCTCTTCTCAGTCACAATCAAACATCACACTCGGCATCATATCTGCTGTACCTTTTCCATGGATAAATGAAGAGAGAGGTTTTGATAAGGCTGGAATGACACCAAAATAAAAGCAGTGTTTTATTTACTAACAGAGCAAGTAGTGCTACAGACATCATTGAATGTTTTATAAGGAAAGTGGATCTGGAGGTTATGTGAATTTTAATGTCCTGCATAGACTGAAGGTCATAAACTGCTAAATGTTTTCTAAGTTGGTTATCTAGTTGTTTTATGCAGATTATAACAAACATTTGAATATCCTTACAGGCAAACGTTATAYGTACTGTCAGCTCCTGAATATTTTCTTTTTAATTTTTGTTTTATTTTGATTGGTGGATGGTGGGGGTTGGAGAGTTGTTTCTGTTCAGTAACATTGTCTTCCAAAGCTAATATCTGGATATTAAACGGCTTTTCACTCATTCTAATATTCTTGGTATAGTAAACAGTTACTGAAGCTCTCTAGAACCACTAAATGCATCGTAGAGATATTTAGCATCATAAAGTAACTGGCTCTGAAAACAAATGGTGATATAATTTGCAACTTTCCCAATTCAGTTTTAAAGTACTTCCAGAATTTCTTTAAAGGCTTGCTCACCCAGCTCAATAAAAACTTTCCCACTGAGACCAGTGGTTGTAGCATCCGACCATTAAACGTATATCTACTATAGTGAATTCAAATACATATAGTATGCCACTATTATTAGTTATTGATGAGCCTCAAAYACATTTTTCTCTAGCTTTCTCTCCCACCCTTCTCAATCTGCGTGTGTTTTTAAACCAAAGAATCTCAGGTACAGGGAAGAGCAAATTTTTTTTTTTTTCCCCCTATTATTACATTGTATATCCTGCCTTCTAACTTAAAAAATAGGAATTTTGCTCTTGCCCTACTTTCATTTTGCTAATGAAGATAAACAGTTATAAATATTGTGTCCTTTGAATCATTAGTAAGTTTGGGTTTAGTGCTCGTCAGACAATCTTGTTAAAAGACTAAAGTCAAATTGTCCTTTTTGTGCTAGGCTTGTTTTCCATAAATTGCCAGAAAACAATTTATTCAGTCTGTCTTTCTTCCAGTAATTGATTATGCGGATATTATTTATCGTACTGCTGCAAGCACATCTTTGCATAAATTGGATGTGCTTTATCATTCTGTGTTACATTGTATTTACAAATGCTCTATTTTCTGCTCRTCATTGACGGCTTTATTTCATGGTAAACTCGTCTTCATTAGAAGGGCTTAAGCATTAGTGTTCATTTATCAGCAAGGGAATTTGGAGAAAAGCCCCACCATGTTTTCTATCTTTAGCAACTTCTTGTCCCCAACAAATATGCTTTAAAATCCTATAGCTGTTTTTCTCCATATGAAAATCCAATAAATAGGAAGAATGATTTTCTTCTTAGCACCGCCACCCTGTAGGTATTTCTTTTAGCTGCTATTAAAGTTTGCAAGTGATTTCAGTTTTGCTGTTTAAATAAAAGAGCCAATACAGTAAGGAGGTGCAGCACGCCTGGCATTTTCTCAAGTCTTAATGACTGTGTTCATCAGGTCATCCCTGTTAAAAGAATTAAGTTCCCAGACTAGCAATTTACTTTGTTAAAGGAAGGGTTGACTGGGTATCTACACTGTTTATTGTCTTTTTCCTAGTCATGAATACTGCCCACGCATGATGTTTCAGAATTTGACTGAGTCCAGGGAATGCATTCACAAGTATGATTCATTTTCAGGCATGGAAAAACCTTTTCTCTTTATAGCTTTTTTCTTCATAGCTAAGAAAGTATTTTGTCATTGCTTTAGTGAGATGTAATTACAGTAATTCATCTGCAGTCAAAAAATTTCAGGTTTGAAATCTCTGATTGCACAGGCAGAAATGTTATGTTAAAACATAAAAGCTGATATTAGTGTAAATAAGGGCTCAACTTCCTGTGGAGTGTTAGGCGTTGCCTACTTCCACTGGAATTAGCAGACTTTGAAAGCGCTCATAAATTCACAGACTCAAGCCCCAGAATGCATATCTCAAATCATAGCCCTCTCCTGCTTCTTTCTGCAAGATAATGGAGGACCCAGCTGCAATTCTTTTTGCTTGAGAAAGAGTTCGCAATGCCAGCACAATCCTTGTTCTTCACCCAGTACCAAGAAGTCTGAGGAAAAGTAACAGGCAAATCGACGTGTCATCCATTATGTTGAAGCATTACTACTATTTTCAGCTGTGTGACACCTCCTGTATGGAAGCAGTGAGAAAGAAATGGATCTCCCTCGCCTGATCATTCAAGCTTGATGTGCACGCATGCATGTATGAGATAAGGAGGCCTTGGTTTTAGACGTATATCAACAGAAAATAGAGTAGCCATCCAGCGCACTATCCCTGAGCTTCTTCAGCAGAGATATCTTGTGACAAAATGGTAGAAAGCATGAGACAATTCCTTACGCTATTGTTGCTGAGTACAAGCTCATCATTGCTGGCACCCTCAGAGATGCTTATATTACTAGACAGGAGGAGAAGAGAGCAAGACACTGCACAGTCCAGAAGGTAAGTATTCACACAGCATATGGGACACATGGATTGCTTAATCCACGTTGCATTAGGAAGAAGAGGAATCGAAGAAACGCGTGCTGCTTTATTATTACATTCCACTTTTTGTGGTTGTTATAACGGAGTAGATCTCTCAGGGTCTCTTTGCCTTTTTGTTTATTATTTTTGCTTGAGTTCTTGGAGAATAAGAACCAGGGTCTGATGAATGTCTAAAGGAAATAGGCATCACTCTGTAGCAAGCAGTTATGTGTCTTATCTACCTTTGAATAACGAGGCTTGAGCCGTAGCGTCTCCTCTGACATTTTCTACATTCAAATAAGTCACCACTTGGTTTGCTGGTTTGTGAAGTTGCCTTTGGGGGTGCTAATTCAACATGTGCATTGCATATGGAACTATTTTAAAATTCTTCTTTACATGCTTCTATAATCACCGTGACAGTCTTGCTTATGTATGTGTACAATTGGTTGTTAATATTGGCTTTTATTTGCACAGGTTTTTGGGAATCCACAATCATTTTGAAATCCTCTTTCTAAGGAGAAAAAACTCCAGAAACTAAACAAGCAAATGTTTRTAGGTCACCTTTAAAATAACAAGCAGAGTTGCAAAATGTATATGTGATTTATACAGATTTATATATAGGTATAGACATTTATAATATGTAGGATATATTTGCATATATAAAGTATATGTATTTTGATTTCCTTGATGTCWCATAGGATGTCTACACATATGCTTCTCTTTATATGAATGATATTTCTTTTGGTGGGTGCTCAGTTGCTCCTGTTGCAGGGCTCCGATAAGGTTTTTCTGGAACGTCTCCTTCTCCCCTTTACTGTTTCAATTAGTTTCCCATTCCATAGAAAAATATACCTTATCTGATATGAATATGGAACCTGTGTAGTTAAATTTTGGTTTCTACAAGCAATGATTGCTTGCTTGAATGTTCACAGAAAGAGAATTTAAAAGAGGCCCAAGCAGAGCTGGAATGAATTAAGATTTAAATTTTAGCAGGCATTCATTGAAAGCTTTTTTTTCTTTAAAGGCATTCAGTTCTTCTGATGGTAAAGGATTCACCTAGCTCATGATTTGTAAAGGACTGTCTGGACTTTATTGCTAATTGTAAGTCACTGTGCAGGCTCACTAGCTATACAAGGAAAAATAAAGTCCCCAACCATACATCTTCTCTTTGCATCCCCTTCCTCGGGGCTTGCTTTATTTCCAAAACCACAAACTCTAAACCAGAACAAATCAACTCAAACTGCTCAGTAATAATCACCCGAGGCCCTTCCAGCCTCAGCCAGCTGGGAGAAGACAGCACGCAACCTCATCTTATGAGATTTTCTTTTGTACCAACCTTCTCATTCCTTTCACAACACCATCAAAAACACCATGACCAGTCCACTAACCCCTTACATGCCAAATTGGCTTTAGCCCACAACACACTGTTCTTTTGCAACAGCTGCGCATGCTAATTTACCACGTTTTCACGCGTGTAACTCACATTCCAGAAAAAAATGAGATCACTTTAAAAAGAATCAATACTTCAGAACAGGGCCTTTCATAACCTGAAACTGCAAGGACTACTGTTGGAAGGAATGCAGGGAATTGCTGGRAAATAGCAAGACCTGGAGTAACTTGGAGTAACTTTTGTCCTGATTAATCGACACATTACAACTTGTGGTAATTTTGAATTGCAGGAGGTTTTGGTTTTGTTCTTAAAGATAACTAGTATATCATTATAATAATATATGTGTTCAAATGAACTTAAGACTGCATGTTTCCTGGATACTATCAAACAGGAGAAAATAATGAAAATACACATATTTACATATATACATATGTTTATTTATAGATATGAAACTCTTGGGATATGCACAATATTGAAGATGAAGTATAAGCACTCATATTTGCGTGGACACGTGAACCATTGACGGTGTATCTTTTGCAAACCGACAGGGAAAACTTTTTTTCCTGAAGCTTTGCTTTCTTCCTAGGAAGGGGTAACCTGCTGCAGTATTTTGAAAACACTTGATGGATCATGTGAGTTCTAGAGAAGAGCTACGCTGTCCATCAGTTAGATGGGAATATACAGCCTGCACAAATCAAATTCACTCAGAGTTTTATTTGCCTCTGTAGCAGCTGAACAAATATCACAGAGATTGAACTTGTGCTACCATAACTGGTAGTCTAATTTCTTCCAACAAATCAGTTTCATTGAGCCAGAAGGTCAGCACGGAACAAGTTTATGACAGCGTACTATGACTATGTTGTAAATAAAAGCCGATAGCTTTCAAGATAGGTAAACTGCAATGGAGGATTTTGTGATGCTCTATTGCCAGTACAGCATGTAAAACCTGACGTCATTCTACTTAGCAGCAGCAGTTTAATTGTCACTGTAAGAGGTAAAAAACACAGACTAAAAAACTCCTCTTAAAAAAAAAAAACAAACCTCTGAAAATGAAAATCTAAGGAAAGATTAATGTCAGATGGAAAATTTAAACCTGAAAAAAAAAAAAAAAGATTAAGACAATGAATAAAATTAAGCTGTACTTGAAAAATGATTAAGTCTTGCTAACTAACCAAAAAGGAAACTACCATATGGTCCTTACTGCCATAAACCATTAACTCGTACGTTAGGGGCCCAACTCTTTTGAAGACATTGACAAAACTCTCACAGGTCTTTCATTTCAATCAGAAATCTAGAAGGTGGTTAGTCCCCTTGCATTCTCCCTCCCCTCACCTTTGTCTTCATCTATGTGGCTGGTTTTTAAGTCCTGTTGAGAAAGGCTTTCTGCAGTGTTTAACAGCAGAGGAAATGGAGACGATGCAGCTCACCTGTGCCTCCCAAAGTAAAGATGGAAGGAGAGAGCTCTGCAGCTGACACCACTTAATGCAGCCTTTGAGCTTCTCGATTGCTCTGCACTGTCAATAAGATGGGACCTGAGGACTGGGGAAAAAAAAAAAAAAAGCTGTCTTCTGGCCCTGCCCTTCTCTCCACCTCTCCGCTCGGGGGAAGGAAAAGGTCTGTCTGCCATGGGATGTGTTTGGAGGAGGAGCAAGAAGATCAATTGGTATGTAACTACATTGCAGTGCTAATCCTATTTGCAACATTTTCTATAACCAGGTCTCCTAGGCATCGGGCTAGTTTTATAGGCATAATATCTTTTCATGGTATTACATATAATATAGTATATGAAATACAGCATATGCCTGAGATGGTAGCTTAGCAGGATCTGAGTCGCTAGTACGTTCCCTGTCACTAAATTTAACCTCTGTTGGAAATCTTGTCAAAGCAAAGCAATTGGAATTAAGTGTTTTGAAAATGAGAGTGTGATCACTTAAGAGTAGGTGGCCTATTGATTTAAACAGGAGCACAGTTAGGTACTGAAGGCAGATTAAGGACATATTTTGACAAAGCAAGAAGAAAAGTAGATAAGGAAAATAAGAAAATGTAGTAAAATAAGCTGTAAAACAGACTTTCTCCTATTGTACTATTTTACTACTAGCGTTGACTCCACCAGCAAATTTTTACATGCTCCTCTCTGCAAATTGGGTGCACGTTGTGGATTCATGCTCAAAGCCATATAGGTTTCAAAACCAAGCAGGGGGTGAGTACATGGTATATGAGAGCATAGCCCTGCATTGCCCCTTTGCAGGGTCTCTGGCAGGTTTTGGAAATCAGCAGAGTCAGGTACCGGACAAAGGGTTAGAAGTTTTTGCAAACTTCTGAACAACAAGGGGTTGTGTGGCAGAGACTGAATCTCTGGTGAACAGCTTGCTGCAGTTACAATTTTAATGAAAATTGAAAGCTTAAGTGCCACCGTTTTCCATATCACTTTTCCCCTAAAATGATTTATTGACCACTTATACATGATACATTCTCCTGTCATGAATAACACACTATATATTTATTTTCATGAATAATGGCTACCATTTTAATTGATAGTTTCAGACAGAGGAGTAGATTTATTTCTACTATGAATAAAACTGCTCTCAGTATACAGCCCGTATAAATTATTTTAGTATGTATTCCAGTTTTCCTTTTGAAACCCAGTATGCTCCTAATCTTAACAGAAATCAATCAAATGAGATCTAATACATCACTAACCAGCAGCTTCTATAAAGTATACTAAGACACTTTTCTATAATGTTTTTAAAATTTGTGTTAAATGGTGTTGCCAGGAGCTTTCACTGAACGAAGGAGCTTTTGACTTGGCTGATATATCTGTCTGTAAGATGTCTGTTTCATTCCCTGTTAGGTTATTTGTCTTTTACTGACGGCCTACCTGTATACGTACGACATCTCAATTACTTTACTCAAACACAACATCTCAATTAAGCTCTGCTTTTTTAGGTAAAAATTTAAAATTCAACTATGTTAATAATCAAATATTGATTCCTGCAATGCATGAGCTTGTATGGGCAGATGATATATTTTGCATTCATTCCTGAGTGTGACACCAAACACAGAGAGTCAAGCCTATGAAGGATTCTCTTAGCGAAGAAGGTGATCACAGTTCAGAACTGAAATCCCCATTACTTGCAAATGATCTCATCCTGATATTAATGTTCAAGTTGATACGTGCCGTGTGCTCACAAATATGCCTCAATTGTATGCTGCAGAACTACAGATCTGTTAAAGGAATAAACCCGCATACATTCCTGTGTCTAGTATAAAAGCCCAAAGCTTGCTGTGAATCATTTCAAAATAGAATTAAAATGTTACGGAGCATGCACTAGCTGGCTTCATTAAAAACAAGCAAACAAAACCCCAAACAAACAGAAATTCCTGAACAAATTGCATTGCAAAGCATTGACCCAAATATCTTCACACTATATTCACCTACCAGTAATTTTAGAGAGCTATTATTTATTCTTCAAAGTCAGGAATGATACAGTACTCTCTTCCTCTTTAATAAGGATTTCCTTATTGTAGCCTGACTAGAGTTTTCTAAGGCATTACTTCAATCCCTGTGTAAACATTTACATAAGGGATTTTACACCCATTCAGAAATCCCAGAATGATGCACCAGTATTGGAAAGTTTTGACTGTGGCATTTTAATATTTTTCAGTATGCTAAGAGATTGGTGATGGGAACACTGTCAGGTATAATGGGTAAAGGACAGAGGAAAGAGTTTGTGAATGCACTGTAAATGAAATGATCCAAATGTGAGTTCCCAAGAATGAATTTCAAAATGTGACATAGGTTTTGGCAAAGACAGAGAGGTAGAATCCACATAAGAGAAAAATATATTTGGGTGGGTCTTCAGTAAGACACTTCACCACCTACTACATCAGTTAATTAAATTCTAAATGGCAATAATATTTGGAGCCAGGTTCTACTTTAGAKTTCTATTCATAAAGCACTCTGAGGTTTTTTAGTTGAAAGACAGTGTTGTGGGGTAGAATATWAGTAATGTAACGTACCAAGATGTTTTAATCACAAGAGGTATTGCTTACAGATCTGGCATTCATGCCAGATGTGCTGTTTAATGGATGTACAGCAATTTAGCATTTACTGTACCTCATTTATAATGTTGTCTTTGCTTTCWTATATATTTCCTTAGCTAAAGGTATGGTATTTGAAAGAAAATGGAAATACAAGACTGTATAAGAATTTGAATAACTTTTATCTATGTCTGCATTAACATGCAATTCCTTTTCTTACTCTAAAATAAATAAGCCATTTTCTTGAGAAAACAGAGACATGATTACTAGAAACTGTAGTTTTCTATTTTTTTTATTTGAGCTATGAAATCAAGATATGTTTTAATAAAATACTGCAGTCAATTAAATTCAGCTGTTAAGCTACAGCAAACACTGATGAAAGTCGATCAAAAGACACCACTCACTGCAGGGAGGCAAGTAAAGCAATAAAGAACTAAACCTAAAGCTACATAGATCTTTTTGTTAGGCAGCAGCAAAGTAATTTGCATTATTCATTTCACCCTGGGAAAAAAAAAAACAAACTACCAACCCCCCCAAAACCAACACATGAATAGATTGAAAGGACTAGATGGAATCTAGCTGGCAAACAAAGCAGAGGTAAAGTAAGGGAAGCAAAGAAAGCAAAATCAAAAGTAACCTAGGCGAATAAAAGAAATACAATAGCGTTCTAGAAATATCTAGAGAGAATAGAAAGAGACCACTGAAAAGTAACAAAGGGACTGTATAAGTGAAGACTCCAAGATGGATGAAAAATGTTCAAAACTACTTTTTCTTAGTTTTCAATATAAAGGAAAATAATGGAAGTGGAGAATATTATGTAGGAAGACAGAAAACTATTAGAAGCAATGGGCCAGAACTGAGCTTAACTTGCACACAAGGGCCCTATTTTCTGCCTTCTTTCTCATGTTGAATAATGCTTATATTGCAAGTAGCCCCCCGGTTACTCAACAAAATGGAAAAAAAGGAAGTGCCAGATAGTATAAGGACGACACACGGAGTTACAAAGTGTAATGCAAGCACACTGCTCTGAGAGCACCCTACAGAATGTCTCGCTAAAACATTCTTCTATGAAGATACGAAAAACATTACCTGAAATGACTATCCGTGCAAATTAAATTATGTTTTTCCTTAGTTCGAGTCCATTGTGTTTGCATGATGTCTTTCATAGCACATACTAACACCCTAGCACCATGAAAAAACATGTGCATGCTTTAGGATATTAATGAGAGCTATATGAGGCACAGTCCATGCGTTCATTTAGATCCTACTCAGAATATATTTTAAAAATATTTTTATTTAAGAGAGTAAATATATTGCAAAAGAGTACCCTATAACAATGATGTGGATGCATACATCTTCACTCCCATACTTTTAGTTTTGTAGAATGCCCCCCCCCCTTTTTTTTTTTAAAAAAAAATACTTGGTGAGGTCTTGTGTATTAATCAGAGATTATTTTATTGGAACAAATGTGATGTTATAGAGGGAAAGCATAAGTGTATTACTTGGAGTTGAATGACCTACCCTGGGGAGATCCAGTTAGAACCTTTTACTAAAAAAGTTTCAATGGGAAATGCCATTACTGTCTAATTGACACACATAGTGGAGAATATAAAATCTGCCGTACATATGAAGTGTTTTGACAGCATGGTAACACTCCATTTTGGCATTTTTGGATCAATGGGATTTTTCATTTTAAAATGACTTCTGAAAATGAAAATAATTCAAATACAAGTAAAAAGTGTACAAAACTTAAATTCCAAACAAATGTTCCAGTTTTATCTAAAAAGAATGTTTGATTGACCTGAAACATTCTTTTTCTAATATAATTTCATGGAAGATTTGTACATTTTGGGTTTTCAATTAAGTTTGTAATGGGAAAAGAAAATCCATGTACTCTCTCGTGAAATAAAAAATTGAGTTAGTATAAAACTCTGCTGTTGTGTTATTATGTGTCTGAGGCCATTGAGTAGAGAAATGAATAAAAAGGACAATGAAGCTGACACTACTCAGCATTAATGAATTAACTTTTTAATTTAACTGCTCAGTTAAAGAAAACAATACAAAAATCTGTAGAATAAAAGATTCCTTTTCCTTTGCCTTTATTTTTGTAGTCTCCTTGCTTCTTCAGTCTTCAGTCAGTTGAGGAACTTTATAATATTTTGAGAAGAGATCTCTTTTTGCACAAGAAGTTTAGGAAAAAACCCTACTACTACTCCTACAAGCGCATGCGCATGCACACGCAGATGGATAGACAGATGTATGTATAAAGTTCCTGTAAGTCTGCCAGAGTCCAATACTCTCTGAGCAGGTTATTTTAGATATTCCACACATGGAGTGTAATGTTTAATATCAAATTTACTTATTTGAAGATGTTTGACGTTACATGGGATTTTTGATTTATCAGAATGATACACAACATACTGAAATCACAATACAAATGTAAGTTACTCTTAGCAAAACAGAGCAATTGCAATACACAGTTCAATTGCAATACCAAAGTGATCCCCATTACCAGTCTCTACAATATGCTCAGTGTCACGATGCTGGGCGTCCCCAGTCACRGGGAAGGAAGACATGGGTTGAAGCAGCTCAAGCCCATTGCTCTCTTTGAAATTCTTGTGTTAAGTTGTTCAGTTTTATACTCTGTGTGGGACTGAGCCGCATATACACTCCCCCCATGCTGGTCTGGCTAACTCAGAGAGACATTCACACTCCTGATGAACTCGGGGAGAAACATTTACACCACCAGATGATCCACTCAACCGCTGATACAAAGGCCACCTTCTGGTCCCCTTTGTATTGAGATAAAGTCAGTTTTCTTTGCAACAGCTGTGGCCAGTCACCCCCTACATTATTGCCTGATCTTCCTGGGCACAATGCCCTTGCCATCTCCTTTGAGCCTTCTTTTATTGTAGGGGTTTATTGGTCAGCCACGAAGTAAAAAATGCTTGGAAGATCTTTTGACCATTTCTTAGACTCCAAGTCCAGATGCACTGGTGACTTCCAAAGGTGAAGATACAAGAGAGTATCAAGTAGGATTTGCTCAGTCTTTGCTTTCTTTTGATTGTAGGAGCAGCTGTTTGTTTTGCCCTGATGATTTTCATCCTAAGACGCCTATGGGCTAAAGATCTCTAACGCATGCTACAGTAAGTCATCTACACTCTGCATGGAAGATGTGGGAGAAAGGAGGACTAGTCAAAGAGTTTTAGCTAAAATTTTGCTTTTATTTTTTTATTTATACTGATTTTCATGTATCCTTAAACAATTCAAACATTTAAAGCAAAGTTTATAGTCTGACATTTTACGCTGTAGATTGAATGTACCCCTAGCTGCAAGTAAGAGGCATGCAAACGTATCTACCACAGCTGAACAGATTCATGCACATATGAAACATGGCAATTCAGCATAGCTATTCAATATTACATACGAGGAGGATCCTAGAGCAAGTAAACATTCAGGAMGAAATTAATATCAATCTGGAATAAATGGAATAAATCATTAATAGTGGTTTCTATAACCCATTTGGTTAAAAGTGGACATTTAACAAATGGTTTTCTCCATAATAGGTTTCAAAAAAGAGGTCGCATTGTGAATAACACTAACTGTTATTGACAGGTCATAAAACTGACTCAATTTCTGTGTTTGAAATAAGAGGATGCACTTTCTGCCCAAGGTTTGGGACTGATCCTGACCTGTTTTCCTGAATAGATAAAGACTTCACATACACAGGCTGTTATTAAAATGTGAAATTGATAAAAGTGAAACCTAAATAAATCGTTTACTGATTTTTACATGTTTATGCATAAAAATTGTAGGAAAAGGTGCAAGTAGGTTAAAAGGTTTGACATGCTTTAAAAAAAAAAAAAAAAAAAAAAAAAAAAAAAGGCAAGAAAACCTAGTTGGATTTCCTGCATATACAGGTCACAGAATTTCATCAAATGAGTCCTGCAACAGGACAACAGCTCTGCACAGGCTATGGGCTATCTCTTGATTTAAGCTCTTATAAATTAAGAATGTGCATGCTCTCAAGCAAATAATTCAAAGGGTTGCTTGCCGCCTCTGGTAAAAAACACCCAAGCTTTTTAATTTTAAACTTCCAGTCATTAAATTTTGTTATACTATGGAGCCTGCTACTATTAAAAATTTTATCCCCATTTAGGTCCCTGCAGATCAGGAGCAATTCATCTGGTATCATTCTCTGTGTTATCCAAAATAATCACTCAGTCTAAAATGGATGTTCCACATCTCGGATAATACTTGTGACTTTTTTCTGAACTCTTTCCAGTATGTCAACAGTCTTTCTAAGTGGAGGATAAAGACTTTAAATTTGAGCAATGTAATTGGTCTCCAAAGGTAACAGACTAAGGAATTAGTACTAGTCAATAAATGAGGAAATATTTAGTTCAGGAATGTCAGGCACATGGCTTTCAGAGAGGAGGTTGCAATTAGATACTGTCAGAGAAAAAAATGAAATCCAGTATAATCTGCATTCTAATGTCTCCACAGAGAGTTTGATGTGTAACCCATGGTACCAAATGGGACTCTTCCAACTGACTTGAACAGCTTTGGATCAGGCCTTAAGTGGATCAGGAGGTTTTATGTAAAGCTAGGGAAACAACTAAGGAATTTGCCAATCTCTGGTGAAACCAGAATTTTGCGTGCTGTTTTTCACTGCTCGTGAAAGCTCTGAAGACAGGCAACAAGAATGATGAAAGGATTAAAAGATAAAAGATATGCAGGGAACCTGAAAGAGCTAGATGCATGCAGTTTAAAAAGAAGGCGGCTTAAGAGATGCACAACTACTCTGTAAATTCCTCCCAGGAACTAATATATCATCCTACAGTTTCTCCGGGAATAACCTTTCCTCAACTTATTAAAATACAAGATATACAGAAAGGAAATAATGTGATGCACGCTCTAATGCACAGCCAGTGTCCTTTTTATGAGAAAATTCCTCCCCTTCCTTCTTGTAATCTATTTCTCAGTTGGGTCACTTTCCTGCTTTTTTTCAACTCAGCTCAGAGCTTTGCAATCAAGTTCAGTAAGAGAGAAGTATTTGCAAGTTATAAGGATTAGTTTCTTTAAACTCTGGGTACCAGTATTCCTACAGCATAGAAGGAAAAGAAGAATCTGCGTGAATTACAGAATAACGAAGCGTCTTTACTCTTCCTTGTCTCTGCCCATGATAGAGTAGAGCTGAAATCTTGGTCCCAATGAAGAGTATGACAGAATTCCCATTGAATCCAATAGTGTCTATTATTGAATTTTTCATTAACATTTATCATTTTTCCCCCTCAGCGGTTCAACAATGGCAAAATAGTCTGTGTAATTCATTCCACATACAAAATATGCATATAGAGCTCTTGGCAGAACAAGCTCTTGCATAACATAAAAGCCACATAATTCATTTATATAATGCAGTAAGGGATGGGCAGCATATGTGCATATATACATACTCACATACACCCCTTGTGGGTATCCAAAGCTGCAGGATGTTCTGGAGAGGAAAGAGCCTAAAGCCAGAAATTTAACATCTCGTGTTGATGCATTATTACTTATTTCCATGACATATGTATATATGCTCAAAAGTTCAGTATTTTTATTCATCATAAAATATGCCTTCCTATTTCCTCTATTTATTTTTCTTGATCTTCTTATTAAGGTAGTAGGTTCTGTAAATAACTATAAGTAATATCAATCCCATATAAAAATTATCCTCAGCTGTTCATCTCGGGTACTAGGGGTATGTATGTCTACCTATGCATCCATAAATATATATAGATATAAATATAAAATATATACACACCTTGAAGAATTAGAAATATTTGACAATCTAGATATTCTGTGACTGCTTTGAATTCTCTGTGTAAAGTCACAAGGAAAAAGCCCCTAGATAATAGGTTTGCTAAGTCTTAGAGCTGATACCTGGGGCTTCGATCTATTTGCAAAAATATTGTACGTGCCCATTTTTTTCAGGGAGGATAATTAGCTGTACCTCTTTGGGAACCCAGTGGATACCACTTYCAAAATAATATTTTGCTGCATTTTTCCCTACTTTATTTTCTCTCAAGTGGATATGCAATGGTGTATACACTCAAATGTCCTGCTAACCTTCCCTAGCCTTTTGTCTATTATATCTCTATAAGTACAAAAAAATCCACCTAATTGCAGAGTCTAATATATTTRTTTTGGTTTTACTTCTCATGACAGCAGTCATTGAATTCTTGATGATGGCAGCCGAATCTCTGTTGATAAGACATTTATGCTTCATAACTAAAATAAAAATGATAGCAACTTTAAGTACAATTAAAAAAAATTAGTTCCTTCCTTATCTTTTACTACATTCATGATTTCTAGCCAAACTGGTGTTTTAACATTCATTAATTATAAGTAATTCAATCATCTGTAGGAAAGACATTTTGCATACTTTAGAACAGTACCTGAAAATAGGCAAGTCAGATGTTTGTTATTAAACTTAACCTTGACGTGAGTTCCTGAGCAGTCGTTAGGGCCTTTTATAAGTATTGTGAGTCATTYTGAGCATTCCTTAAACTTTCCAAGGTGCAATTTGTTAGTTAATTTTTGTTTGCAATAATTTGCCTTAGGAGAAGTCACATTGGTCCAGTGGGAACAGCTATTCCATTTGTGCTTGCCCAAATTGTTCCACGACTTTGGAACAAGATGCTGAATTCTTCATAAATTTTCTCTCTTGCAAAGAAACAGCAGCCCACACATGTTTTTCTTAGAAAGAAGCAGTGGCAAGTAGCCTTAGTATCTGACTGTGGGAGTGTTTCAGAGCTTCCACTATTCAGGAAAGCCAGACTTCATCAAGGAGAGCACCACTGAGCAGTGCATCAGAGACACCAGAGGTAGGCTGTGAGAATGATGAGGCTTTGACAGTAGGTTGAGAACAGGACTGCTTCTGATACTCGCATTAACTCTTTTAGCGTTGACTTGGAGATCTTTACATCATGGTGTGCAATGAAAAATAGATACTATTATCTCCCTTGATCTTGTCTACTCTGTCTGAGCTATGTGGTTTTTAGAAGGTGTCCCCAGTGTCGTGGCATGGTTTGGGCAAGTTTTGGAGGGTTTGCCATTTTCCACGTTTTCTCAACATCTTTCAGTTGAACGTATGTATCCCAGGCCTACTCACAGTCTGGACAGTAACACTTAGTACTGCAGAGAAGGATAAAAACACCTGTACTCAGCAGAGGGTTATGGGAGATAATTGAGTGAAAGGAAGGATGGTCATATTCATAATGCATACAAGCATTCAACCTTGAATGAAACTGCCTACAGCATGAGTTGATTCACATTTTAGGCTGTATTTCTTAGCTCTGCTTTAATTCTTCCTCCCAATGAACACCTCCTCCCAGCAGCCCTAAGTAAAACAAAAGGTATTGCTGGAAGATCAGCTGACATGGAGAAACACACCTTTATTTTACCTTATTATCAGGAGCAAAAGTTATTCCTGGCCCCTTTCAGTTCTCCTTTTTCATTATCTTCACCTCTCTCCTGCAAGAAATCAAAGCCTGTTGTCTTAATGTTCCACGGTGCTGAGCAGGGTTACATTAGAAGAGTTTTACARACAAAAACAATGTAGCTATTTTTAAGGTAAAACGCTTCTGCTTCCACAAAAGTAGCATCAAATTTATATAATTTTAAGTACTCGCAGCAGTAATTCACTCAGCAACTGTTTAGTTCAGTTTTCATTGTATATCCTCTCATTCATAGATCTTAACTTTTCAACAGTTCTTGACAGTCATTTCCTGTCCTAGCATCAAGTCTTTTCTTCCTCCTCTCATTTTAACATGGTTTGAGTACAGTTTGTTTTGCTGGTTTTGAGCAGGTGAGCTGGAAAATCGGCGGGATCGGCTGGAAAATGTCTTGGGATTATATATGGGTTTCTACTATTTTTGTGGAATGGAGGGAAACTGAGGAGGAGACTGACTGAGTGGCTTTGCATAGAGGTAAAATAAAATTCACCACAAATATTTTAGAACTGCATCTGGCAGAAGTGTTTTGTATACATTTTTTTAAAGGACGTAAAGATCAACTGAATTTCTGTGGCCAAAACAGAATGCAGTTAAAAATATAGATTTTGGTTGGTACATGCTAACTCTTTGGCTGAAGAGCCTGAAGGTGAGATACAATCCCTCTTAATAAGATAAATTTTGCAGGATTGTCCACAGTAAACACCTCAAATTGTAGTTGAAGAAGGCTGCTATTTTGTAACAAATGATTTTGTTTAGTCTGAAAATAGATAAGTGATATCATTTATGAGKCTTTAAAATAAGTAACACATCCATATAATTCCTTTTTGAACAGATATAGGACTTTATTTAAGTCATGTATACTGTAGACGATCTTTCGTGACCTCCCTTTGCTGGGTTAAACTTCACTAAAGGAGCACCTCTTTTACATAACAGTGGCTTGAGTGAAATAGCCTGAGCATGTTATAAGGAGCTTATAGCAAAACCCCAAGCACTGGGGACTGAGGAATGGAAATCAAGGAAGTAGCAGAGATGAAGGTCAAATAGCACCATCTCAGAGTTAATTTGCCACTGCCTTGCACAAGAAGTGACCATGTACGTAATGGCCTGCTAAACTTCTGCATTGCTTTCACTCCAGAAGCATAAATGATTGTGTCAGTACAGGGCAGTCGTGCTCTTTTTTGCCGGTCTCCATCACTTTCTTCCACTAACTCCTTGCTATCTCTCAGCCCACGTATGACCTGGAGAAGGAGCTGCACCTTCCTCTCAAGCTTGCCTGAYGCGTGTCTGCAGTAAACCCTGGGATCATTCCCCACCCGGCCCCTCGCAGCCATACCTCAGGGTATTCACCTGGGCCTGCGCTACAAATTTTTTGTGCTCAAGAATGTATAACAATAAGCATTACATCGCAAAAGAATATAAAACACTAAGCATTACATCACACAGTTGTACAAAGCTGAGCAAAAGCTAAAACAATTCAGATAGTAGACACCTGATCATTAGATAATTTCTGCAACAGCTAAACGAAATAAAACAAAGCTGCAGGCAGGCAAAGAGAAGTCCAGACAAAGCCTGACAAATCCTGGGGCCGGTGCTGTTAGCTTCACACTGAGCTGGTGGCCCCACCATATTAACTGGCTGCAGGCTGTGCCAACACTGGCTTGGCGTAGCAGCTCTTCACAACCCGACTTATCCAAGTGCCCAGTCGACAGCGCCTCACAGCCTTTAAGCAGGCTACCAGCATTGCAGAAGACCTCACGCTGACCTTTAATTTCGTCTTAAAATAAAGTGCTGATAGATTGCTGATCTTTGCCACTTATTCATACACTTCTATTTAGAATGTGTTTAATGCTGTATTTCACAGGCACTGATCTTCAAGTAGGAAATACACTGTATAAAAATCTGAGCTGATATCCATGTAGAAAATTTATACACAGTGAGTATTAGTCACCTGCTTTCCATCTACCTAGAGGCACAAATGCCAAGAATACTTCAGACTACAGGATTTATTGATCCTAATGTAGCTGCCATATTCAATCAAGAAAGCCTGAAAGGTGTAAATAGGCATCTGCAGATTGATTCCCCTTTAAGGTTTTCCTGGTAGCATACACTGGTAACCATTACATAATAATTACTTCCCAAATAAACAGCTGATTAAGACTGACATTCTTCACTCATAGTGAACATTACTGATCTCTTCRAGTGACATCACTGAAGCCAATGCAGACACTACGCAATATGATAAAATTGTGAAGAATAGGGCTGTATGCACATTTACTTAAGTAACTGATCTATTGAAAGATAAACACTTATTTTGGAGAATAAAATGCCTAGATAAGCATTAGACTCTTGAAATGCACTAACTAAAGTAAAATGCACCAGAGTGCTGTTTATGATCTCTTCCTTCTAACAGGAAATTTAGTAGCAACAGGTGACAGTGGCATTTGAAGTTCCTGCTAATAAGCATTATATCCTGCCCTGAAATAGATCTTTATAGCTACTTAGAACTGTAAGTCTCTGTTAAAAGCACTCCTTGAGTGAACTCCAGTATGATACTGTCTTAAATCTAACAAAGTTTTCTGTGACTCTCCACCCCTTTTTTAAAAAGCAAGAAGCACACAAAGACTAATTTGTATTACAGTGTCTAATACATAACTTATAAGCTTGCCAAGAGCCATCAGTAGAATTCACTTACGATAATCAGGAAATTATTTGAGAAGGTATATACAATACCACATTTTATTATTTATTGATTGCTAGCAGCACTTTTAAACAAATAACACAGCTTACATTGTAATTGTACGTTTACATTTCCCTTCACAGAAGAAGTCCGCAGATGTTCTAAGTTTTCAGCTTGCCAGAGGATGAACCAAATCTGACAGTCGAGGTAATGCAATGACCGTGTCTCTACAAACTCCTTCTACCAACAGCATCTTGTGGGTTACCATCCTTACTCGCTGTCATTCCAATCTTACTACTTCACAGTTCGAGTAGCAGTGACTGTTAACAGCTTGACCCRTCTGCAGGTACGCGTGTGCTTCAGCAGAAAATGATATGCCAGAGAATATCTCACCTGTTGCACTTCTTTCATAGTTTAATGAACAGGTCTCACGYGGTAAATGACAATGTCATTTTTGTGTAGATTCTGCAAGGGGGTTTGCATAGATCTGTTCTGGATAAATGGAAAACTCTCTATCTGGACTCATTAAAAGCAGAGCTGAATATTCTTGTCTCTGGTGAAAAAGAACAAAAAGGTGGCATTATGAAAAAGAAGGGAGACATCACAAAGAAAAAGATATACTGGATATTTTACTGAACATGTTAAATTAAATATTGATTACCCATAACGTGCCACGGTAGCTTCACAAGAAAGGAAATTCAGTTGTATGTATGAAACTCCACGTCAGCACAAAACTTCCTCTAATATGATAGGGATCTTCAACTGATTGTAGTATTCTGCTGAAGCGATAGCGTTACTTAAAACCTGAACAGACAGAACTCTTGAGGTAACTTCAGAGGGAATTTAATGTAATAAAACTTGTGTCTATTTTTTATGATTCTCTGGTACCTCTGAAATGTTATTATTACATTTTACCGGAAACCAAAATTCATTGCAAAATGTTAATTTCGTGGTAAAGTCAAGACAGTAAGAATTGGGAAGCGCCATCTGCATAATCATATGATCACACCATCACATTCCTTTTTTGGGGGGGAATACCTGTTTGATTCAACTAGTCATATCAGTCCAAGGTTCAGAAGCTGTGTTAGTCCAAGTGAGTCAAGTTTCGAATGGAGGGACAGTGGAACCGGTTACTTGGAAGGAGAAATACGCACATGGACGGAGTGCACTGGAGAAGTACACAGGAGGCCGTCACGGTTCAGACTACAGGACAGTTTCCCAGCAGGGAACCCCATGTCTGGGACATGCTCTGTACTGATGAGATGATACTGAGATTTGAAATTGCAGGATTTGGCTTTATGAAAGCAGAAGAGCTGTTCCTGTCTTCCGGAGGGTACCCCGGAGACGGATACACAGAACTGCAGTACTGTGGTGCATCCAGAAGATCCAGCTGTCATTTCCATTGCCTTAACAATGATGACATAAGAGGTAGATGGTGGAAGATGCTGCTGTTTCACTTCTGATGGTAATATGAAACTACCACTGAAGTTATTTGTAGTTATATGCCAATGGACAGCACAAATTACAGGAGAGAAAGAGATTTTAAACAGGTTATATGTCCTCAAAAGCTGAGTGTAACTCTGTGTGCTGAAGTTAAGTTGGTCCTGCAGCCAAAGTGAGCCCCTTGAGCCACAAACCAGCCCCAGCTRACAGGCCTGTGAGGACTCCTTAAAGAAAAAGTCATGGAAGATTTCTTAACTGCAGAGTCCTACTAGTTGTCCTACTAGTTAATCATACTCCCGGTCACTGCAAACCCCACCAAGCTCTTACAAGCCAAGGCTTTATTTATACAAATAATATTTGTATATATAATTATATATTATAATATATATACCAAGGGCTTTATTTATACAAAACCAACATGTAGGACTGAACACGCATTCCACTGGAAGCTGCCTGCTGAGTCCTCCTGGCAAGGTCCCTGCGGACCTGTCGCAGGTGTCGAGGAAGACGCAGGCATTCAACGTCATAATTCAACAGCAGGGGTAGGTTGACTCAAAGTTACGTTCAYTTGCCTGAATTAAGTGATCCTATGCAGTGCCCTGCGCTAGGAAACACTCCCAGTCCCAGCAGCTCCTAAGTGTAACGCAGCTGCCCCTGTGCCCTGCCTGCACTGGCGTAACCCGGCGGGGTGGCCCATTTTGCCTGCCCGCCAGCAGCATCGCCTTGGGAAAGAAATAATTAAATAGGTGAAGTTGCTGGATCAAACGAATGTCAAAGCCCTTTCACAGAATACTCGGTAATGAGACCTAACCCACAGCACGTGGCCCCTGCCAAGCCCCTGCCCCAGCTGCAAGCTCACGCTGCCAGGCGAATAGTTGAGGTCAGCAGCACGCGCGGCTTCAAATGAGCTCCGTTGCAGAAAGAGCCAAGCAGCTCTTGTTCGCAAAGGCAGCGTTCTGTGCAAGGTGAGAACGCTTCCCAGCAAACGCACACATTGCCTGGGGCTTCTCAGCTTGTGTGTGTTACACTGGGTACCCATTTTATTCTGTTAAAAATTAATGCTCAGGTGAAACTAATAATTTTACAGCTGGTAATACAAATATGGACAGAAGTACTATAAATATTATTTTCACATGGCATGTAATTTTTGCTTTGCTGCTTCTTTCTTTCCCTTCAGTTCTCCTCCATAAAACTATCATRATAATAGTAATAGTAAATAAAATAAAGAAGAAATAGTAAAATAAAATAACTTAAAACCAAATAAGCCAAACCAACCCAAAACCTTACTAGTGACAGAAATACTCTCAGACATGGCAAAATATGCAAATTTAATTTGCTTCATAGGAGGGGATGTTACTAGAGAAGTGCTTCAATAGCTGACCCACAGTGTATCTTGACTAAATAGCTGTTTGAAGACAGGAGCAGCTAGATGGAAGCAATCGTCCTCAAGATGGCCTAAATACCTCATACTGTGTTCATTAAGGGCATCACTCAGAGTACTCTGTTAGGATTCATGGGGTTCTCTGCTCAATTTGATCATCTTTAGAAGCTCACAAGATCACAGGCCACATTCATCAAAGCAAGGGATAAAAGAGATTTTCCTTTGTACAGCTTGGATGTGGAGCTACTTGAAACTAAACAATATTTTAATAAATCTAGTTTTCATTTCATCAATAGTTTTGCATTTCGTGGTGGATGGGTGGATRACTGCTAAAGCGAGTATGATATGAAAAGCTATGTACTTGTTTATATATAATTTTCAATTTTRTACTGGAACTTTTGTGCTAGTATCTGGTAGAAAATGCTGTTAATTTGTGACTGTCTTAACGTAATAGTAATAGGGCCTCTTAATACCAAGTTTTTTCCATACATGATGTAATTTGCATAAGATGATAGACTGCTGTTTGGACTTTTAAATTAGTAAAAGGACAAGATTACTCTAATTAGAGCTGGTTTTAGGATTCTGTCATCTCAGTTTATGAGGACCTATGATTGTTTAGACCGAGGGAACTAAAAATGTGACTGTCAAAGTTTTAATGGGGATACGGTACAAATAATGAGATTTGGAGTTACAGCATACTTGAAAATGTCAGGACCCAATAAAACCTGGGAGTGTCTGCACTGAAAAACAATCACTTCTTTTTTGGAACCCATTATCTGGGTGACATCGAGAGTTTATTATAAAAGATGATTTACTCACACGAAAGACAGCTTTTCTGTGAAAGTAAATTATAGCGGTTGAAAATTGTTTATTCAGCATTAATAGGCTACTTTTCTATATGGAATCGCTACAACAGTTTCCTTTGGGATTTGTAGTTCAGGTGTGTCCTGCTGCCATTTTCTCCAGAGACCGATTTCCCAGCTAAGCTATTTTTTTTTGTACTTATTCTTCCTTGGACTACAGCATGTTTTGGGATCCCCTAACAACAGTACATTATTAAAAATACTGACTCGGACAACACAGTCCATGAAGGAGACTGGAGGCATAACAACTGATATATGTTTTATATTTAGGAAACGTACCGATTTTTCCCAATATGAATAGAAATTCCAAACACTGAAAATTCTACACAGAAAGACGTCTTTTCCTCCCTCTCCAAAAGCAATGTTTTTTCGAAAACTTATCAGAAAAAAAGATAATTTTATGAATTTTTTTTGGCAATCCTAGAAGTAACATCAGGACTGATTCTTCTAAACTTGAGATGGAGAATCAAGTTAGAGTATTCCAGTTACAGGCACAGAAGATTAAAAAATACAGAAAAATAAAGAAGTAATTTAAAATTTCCTTCAAACTGCTTATTACCACTGTATAATTAGACATATATTTACTAATCACTGACTATTCCCAAGTTTACTGGTGCTTAAATTACTGTCCGATATGTCAGTAATGTTGATGCCACATTAAAATCCCCTCTGAATGCTCAATTAACAGACATCTAATCTAGAAACTTTTCAGGCAAGTGCAACAAGTATCAAGAAGAAGCAATTAATTGTAAATGCTTTCAGACAAATCGTTACCATTGAAGATATTTGTGTACCAGTTGACACGACCTTTGAGACAAATGCTCGCTCATGCGAGCTACTTCTGAACACACGTAAATTATTCTATTACAACTACCAGTTAAGTACTYTTGTGCACAGAGGTGTCTCTAAGAATAAATGTCTTTTAGTATTTCAAAGAGAAAATAGCAGGTTTCCTGTCCATCAGAGGAAAACATTCCTGACTGTTTATCTAATTGAGATAGAGCGTTATTGTGGAACAAAGACGGAAGAGCAAGATACAACTTTGCTTAAGACATCCCAGTACTATCTATGTCCACTTCTTTCCAGAAGCAAGGCTTAATCCACAACAAGAACTAGGCATGTAAATGGCACTAGCACCTTCATTCAACACTTACACGCTCACAAGAACATTTGAAAGGCCAAATTGGGATAAACCAAAGAGCCACCTACTCCGGTAGCCTTTCTCTGACACAGATCCCAGGTGGGTGCCTATGGAAGTGTATGTGAAACAACATATTTAAGTATCCAGGAACAAGCCATGAGGGGGGAAAAGAAAAAAAAGGTAAGAAAGAAAACACACAATAAATATCATCTTCTCCTTTGTCTTTTGATAAACTAAAAGCAAGTGGTGGGTTTTATTCCTGGCAAACGTGATGGTTATGGTAAACATCCTTTTTCAACCTGCTCAGACAACTCATGGTCTGAAATCAAAACCTTGTTGTGGGGATGCTAGTTTAAAGTTTAGAAAGAGTGAAGTCATTAAAAATACCAAATTTATAACAAATGTCTTTATAATATAATGTCTTTAATAGAAGGTCTCTTTCACCAGTCAAGCTATTTTCCTCAGTCCTTAGCTGACACTATTGGTACTGAGTAAGTCTAGAAACATACATAATATTATAAAACCTGTTTTTTAGTACCCCAAAATCATTAATTTTGGCCTATCCTGGGCATTTTCTTGCTTTTGTGTCTCTGAATCGTACCTTGAACATTAGTTTAACCAAAAGGTTTTTTGCTTAATATGTCTATACAAGGCACACAATTCACTGCACTCTTAAAGTTCATCAGTTTACTGCCAAATAAACTTTATTTTAATATTCAGCTTACTGCACTTAGCATCTAGCTTTTGAATTAAGCACTGGTTTTATGGCTGCAACCTTTTAAAGGGGTAAATGTGCACTCCTATTCCCTTCCTCACAATTTCTGTCATTTTTCTTTCTTGCATTAAGCAGAATTGCCTTCTATAAAGAGTTTTGCTAGCATAACTTCCTCAGTGTCTGCAGTATTGCATAGCATGATAAGGCCTCATTTACATAGATGAAGTAAATTTCCCTTCTTTATTTGCTTTCAAAGCCAGTGGGAGCTATGTCCATATACCTGATGACATTATTTAGTTATTAGACATTAAAGCAAAGAGTTGTGGGAAAAGTAACAAACACACTATGAAATTATGAGGCTTCTCAGAGAATTCACAGCAGCCATTTTCAGCAATTGAGAGATATTGGAGAGATTATTCTTCAGAGACCATSGACGATTTACAGCTGGAGAATAAAGGGAATAGGTGAAAACTATTCTGTTCATCTCAGCCTCTGCCTAGCCAGGAATTCCCGTGTTTTCTTCGAATACCTATGTAGTTTATCCGTACCCTTTGGCTGTTCACTCCATGCCAAAGCTCAGCAGAAGGAGGCAGTTTAATGGCAGTACTAACCAGTGAGAGCTCGGAGGAAATATTTGCTGGCTATGAGCAGATGACAATGCAGCGCACAGAGGTACCAGGGAGTTTTGGTAAAYGTATTTACCAAATACCTTTTACAACTGCCTGAGATCCATGAAGGTATCACAGTGAGGGTAGATTCCTCAGGCAGGTGAGGACAAGAGAATAGGGATCCCTTTTCTGGGAAGCTTAATTAAAAGCCCCATTGTGTTACTCCTAGAATGAAAGCCTGGAGCTAACACAGGCATCACAAATGCTAGACAAGAGTCACAGTACCTCAATCTCCCACTACGTCAAATAAATCTCAGTCTGTTTTTCTGTCAAGTCTGGAGAAAACACCGAGAGATGAAAAGGAGTAGAGAAAGCAGATCCTTGGCTTCCAGTTTCAGAACAGGATATGCAGGGCTGAATTTGAAAGGAGTACGGTGGTGGTATACCTGCGTGCTGGGGGCTGGGTGGGCTGTGTCTCGGTCACTATCAGCCTGCTGGCTGCAGCATTAGTTTCTCTAGAACCCATTAGGTCTTCTCCTGATCCCTCCTTCCCCATCTGTTAGAGACACATTTATGAACAACACCTGAATTCAAAGAAACAAACAAAGGCATATTGTGTGATTGGGAGGCATATGTTTTACTGCCATTTGTTAGTACTTTTGGCTGTTCTGTGCTACTATCTAATGTCTTCCCCTTTAATAGTCAGAAAACACAGAATTAGTGAAAACAGGGCATGAATCTTTTTATCTCAGGACCAGTGCTGTTCTTCCTCTTCAGCTTAAATTGAATTTTAAGTCATAGGGGATGTGAATTTATGCTCTAATTGTGTATGAATTGTCTCTTAGATGTGGAATACAGTAGCTGTCTTCACCATGTGCTGCACTATGGTCAAAGCAYTGGGTTGAAGCAAAAAAAAGAAAGAGATATTCTTCTGAGAAAAGCAGTGTGTGAGTTCCAGTTTCTCACTACAGCTGAAGTGTAATTCAGTTTTCTGTTACACTCATACAGCACCATCAATTTAGATAGGGCATCATGGACACTGTCTAATGTTTCAACCAAGTTTTGAGTGAGTTTCTCCATTCTCCATCCAACTCAGTCTTTGAGCTATGCTGTCTCTCTAGTCTCTCTCTCTCATAAAGATTTTAATACAAAATGCTGACACAAGGAATGTCTTTGGAAGAGATTAATCAGGCATGAAAAGGAGTATAGCAACAGTTATAGATGAATCCTTCTGTAGCTATTGCTATTACACTAATTTTAATAGATGTTGAGTGTCTTCAAAGATCCCATCATTAGAAAGTCTAGCTCTTCATTTGTTTTTTGCCATTTTCCAAGTAAACTATGAAGGAAGCCTGCAAGTTGTTAGTATAATGGAGACTGCTAGCTGTTCCTCTAGGAAAGGAAGATCTTGTACCTTGAATGAAAGGCAGAAAAGAATAAAAGCTAAAAGACAGGTCAAAACATTCAAAGACAGGACAGAAGGGGAACCACACCCAGCACAGCACTTCAGAACTACAGGTAGAGACCATCTGGGGTACAGGGAACTCTACGAAGAGAGACGACAGACAGGCAAAGTGGCAAGGAGTATTTTCTGCATGTTGCTACTTACAGAAAATGGTGCTTCAGAAATATAACTTCTACTATTATCTATGGTTCATCTTTCCAAGATGCTGAAAGATGTGTTTTTAAGACTAGATTACAAAGGCAAAGGCCATAGGGGAAGTAGACTAAACATGTAATTCTGTGAGGAAGGACTAAGGGTTTGTGCCTTTTTCTTGACTGGCTTTGATGTCTTAAGCCTAGTGATCTCCAGCTGAAATTTTCCTGTATTTGGGACACTTATATCTGCTCTGCCCTGTATGGATTTCATGTGTTTAGTAAGGTGTAAGTGAAAGCTGTAACCTGAGTTGGGGAGCTTATCAAACTTTTCTTTTGCAGGCTGGCTATTTTCCTGAGTTTTGTAGAAGCTTAATTATCTTTAGGACTTTAACCTTTATATCAAATTCTGAGACAACAAACAGACTGACATGCACATGAACAAAAATGTATTGACAGCATGATAGAATATGAACTTTGTTTCTGGAGGAAACAAAGAATCAGTCTCATAGGCTACAAATATGCCAAATACGCTACATATCCACTGACCCCAAAACACCCTTTTAATGGTCAATTAATTAGCATGTTTAATAACTTTATTCCTATTCTTATTATGGAATCTTATTAATTAATTTTCTAATGGTCTGTTATTAATATGAATTCTATATAACAACTTATTCCTTCTCACATACTTTGAATTGTTTTGTGCTTTCTTTTGTGCTGCTCTCTCACTTAAATTATTGACAGATGCTTTCTGACCTACCTTCTGGTCTTCCTCCACAGCCTGAAGGCTTTAGGTTACCGAGCCATACTTGGTAGCTCTGGAAACTGCAATTGCTTTCGCTTATGTCATGATGCTGCTTAAACAGTCCTGTTGCTGCAGGAGACCACTTTTATTGCCTGATGGGTCAAGTATTTAGATCATGGTGGTTATGAAACCACATTGTATAATGACTCGACAAGTAGCTTGTATTTGCTCTGACTGGACTATAATACGTGGAAYGCCAAAGTACATTGTCCTCCTCATGAGCCTATTTATTTTGCTTCATAAAATATTGAAGAGCACAAAGGATTCTGCCAGAAGCAACTCTTCTCTTCTCCTAAGGGGTCCTCCTTGGATTTCTTACAAAGGCTGTGGACAGACTTTGATTGAACTCAGTGGGTCAGGCCTCAATAAACAGCAATGCAGTAGAGGAATGAACACTTACTTTTCCTCAAGGCATCTTGAAAGAGGTATTTTTCAAGAACAAGAGACACACGTTAAACACATAGTACTTAGTGGCTTGATTATCAAAGGCTCGTGATCAGAGGAAATATGATTAGGTAAGCATGAATTGAGGAAACCACCTGAGAAAAAGCCCACAGTAAAAAAGATCTATTGAAACAACACTGTATGGACATTTGCTGCGTGCACTTATGGCACTATATCAGTAAAATAATAACCTAGAAGGAGCTGTCTCCCATTTGCAAGAAATATAGAAACAGTGTTCGAAAGAGACTTGTGTGTATAATAAAAGATAATGTGTGATGGCACACAATATATTGAACAGAAAGGCTGAAAATAAATCCTCATACCCTTATTTTACTTTTCAGCATTCGTCTGCACATTTCTGAATATTATTAAAATGGGGTATCAAATTGTATTTCTTTCTCTACAAGCCAGCTGGACTAGTAATGAAATTCACGTCTGCTTCTTTTCCCAACTGTTCCTACAAACAGCGTGAGAAGGAGATGTGGGTATGTCTGACGTACTTTGCATTGAAGTACACTGGGCTTCAGTGCTCTGACTGGGCCTCCTGGGTCTCTGGAAGGACATACACCATAACAATAGAAAAGCCCAGCAGATGCCCACGAGTAGAGTTTCTTTTCTTCTGCCTGATGATGTGGCCTACCGGTCAAGGCACTGATGATAGGGCTGGGACTCTTCTTTACATCTCTGTTTTCAGGGCAGGATTTGCAAATGAGGTTCTGCATGCAGCTAAGTTTCTCTCTTGGTTTTATTATCTCGAGGTTAAAACTCACATCTGTCATTTCCATGTTGAGTAGGAACTACTGAAAACTCCTAGTCTGTGTCATACATCAAGAGGGACAGGCTTCCACTCCGGGGAAATCTGGAAGGCAGAATCATCTACTGCATCCTGGGGGCCCTTCTAAGTTCTCAGTGAAATTGGTATTTTTACATTACATGCACTGTCAGGATCTCCGAGAGACTGATTATTTTCTAAAGTATGAGGTCTTTTTATCTTCTAAATATTTGTTTGGATATAGCAGTTGTGTGATATAGAATAACATTGGCTTTACTGAAGCAAATATAGACTTATAAAAGCAATAACGAGCCTGAACTCTATCCTACCTTCCCATGTCAAAAAGCTTCCAGGCATCTACCCGGTACTTTTCAAGGGATGTTTTTCTGACCCCCCCATGTGGCAGCTGACCTAAAAAACTAAAAACAAGTAGAACACAGGTTATGAAGATGTGCTGTGATTTAAAAAAAATGCATCCTGCAGATCAGGGACAGCCAGTATCCACAGCCATCTGTCCTATCCAGTGAGCAATTCTGCCTTTCTTTGACTTGAGTTTGCACAGTTTACTGCTTCTGACATTGGGAATTCACTGCCTCACCTGCAAAAATCATCTTCTGGTGTGGATTTCTCCCATGCTGGACATAGGAGGCCAAGTTGCATACCAAATTCAGAAGGAAAAAAAACTTAAAATGGAAAGCATCCTGCTGCATATTGGATTAATGTGCTGTCAAGAACTGTATGTGTCATTGCATCAGAAACAGAGAAAATAGAAACACAGTTTTAAGAAATCAGCCTGTGGTATTTTCCCGTTTCTGGCTGTACTGCAGGCTCTTCAGTCATGGAGAGCTGATCAGTCTGTTTTTCGTATTTCCATTTTTGCTGGAAGATCAGTATGTGTGAACCTCCTTCCAGTGCAGGAAACCTAAAATGGGCTTCCAGCAAAGCACGATATTGTTCTTGCTTGGCCATGCAGGGAGTCACTGATGGAAAAAAGAAAGCTGCCCGGCCCTCTGAAGTGTCACCACTATTTGTTACAATAGATTGGTCTGTCAACAAACTAAAAGTCATGATACAGCTATAGAAAAACTCCACCGGTTTCTGGAGGCATAAATCAAGTGCTCAGATATGTAGATACAATGATAGCTCTAATTTTGAAGTCTGGGCTATTCTGTGTCTCCACCCCCTTGAATTTAAGAGGAATGGTACAACAAAGAGAGAAGTACATTCCTCACGTGAGGCATCCAGCTGTCTATACGAAGGAGTCAAGAGCCTGTTCTCAAAAGGGGACCAAGGGTGGAAGAATCCCATAGTGCTGGGATGATGGCTGGTTGAATACTACGTGGTCAGCCCCCAAAAACCTAAAAATATGCTAGCCCAACCTATATCTGCTTCTGGAAACATTACGCTGATCTGGTTGATGTGCTATTTCCCACCACTACCTTCTACAAATAAGATTATGTTCAGCCCAGTTCTAAAGCCTCAGATTTCAGCCTTTTTTTTTTTAAACCTGATTTGAAAAAGTGATTAATATTTTCTTTTAAAGGACAGAGACTATCTTTTTTCACATTTAACCTCACAGAAGACCCCCCCCTTTTTTTTTTTTTCAAACAAACAGTAGTAATAATTAATAACACATCTCTTCAGGCAGAAAACCTGCATGGAAAATCTTTATGATAAATATTTAGAAGGTTATTAGCATGGTAAAACAGGGGAATATGACTGAAATGTTTTCAGCCCTTACATAATTAGTGCTATTGAATACATCCTACTATTGTATCTGTCTTTGTATTTCTTCATATCCACAGGCTTATGAGACATAACAATTCTTCAGTCATATAAATATGTATATAATATATATATTTTGCACATACTACATTTTAAATATTACAAGCTCTTCCATGAGTTAATATACCTCACTGAATACCAAAATAACTCTCTTTTTATCATACTTTGTCACAAGTGCACAATTTTAAAGGTGAAGCAGGTGGAAATATTAATGTTAAACAATCTCTCAAGAAATCTTTATCTGTTTTTACCACTGACAAAGCAAGGGATTTAAGCGTCACCCTAAACTGACACATAAACACCATTATTTACAACAACATTAAAGAGAAGTAGCAGAGAAACATCTGTAATGCCTTTCAATGATAACGGTGTATAGTTTAACAACAGAATAATAATGTGGAACTGGGAATTTTATTAGTAGACATAAAACTGTTGATTCCCTACTAAGGCTGCTGTTAATGTATGTAAAGCATAACAAAAAGAGCCCTCCTGAAAAAATAAAAATAGATTCTTCAGCAAGCACCGAGAAATTACTTATAGTTACCTACATCAGCAAATGTTGCCATTTCAAAATGAACAAATTGTTCTTCTAGCTCTAGTAAATAATTATTGAATTTTGCACTCACAACATTTATTTTGTCTTTCAGTCTCTGCCTGGAAAGGTTTTTTTCTCTTTCTTAATGATGAAACTTTAAATACTTTTAAATAATAGAAGTGAGAAAGAATCAAGCCTATGCTTATCTTTTCTAATGCAGAGCTGCAGTGCTATACTCACCAGCAGTGCCACTGAAATCAACAGAAAATTTGTGGAACAAGGAGATCAAGATCAAACCCTACCAGAGAAGGTAACAAAACCAGTCTCAGCAAAGAAATTTTTGGCAGAGCAGGAATACCCATTTGACTGCATGTTTTTCAGTTGCCTTTATTTTTTCCTAATATATTTTTCTTTATCATCATCCRCTTAACCTCCAGAGTGTTGTCTTCTGATTCTGCTGTCACTTTTGACCTCATCTTACCCAGTTCAAGTATTTTTTTTTACTTTCCATTACTAGAGATGGTGGTTCAGGATATTCATCATGTCCTCAAACCCCACTGAAATCCCATGCTAAAAGATGTGGATGAACTTAACTACCAGCCGCATCGGGAATCAGAAATGAATCAGAGCYAGCCGTAGGGGCTAAACAGTCAGGTTTCAGTCTTTCCAATGTGCAAAGCAGATATTCCTATATAAAATTCAGACTGCCAAACACCTTGCGACTTAGTGAGAGGTGCAAGTCTTCAGTCATTACTGAGATTTGTACATGCAATATCTTGATTGCAAGTTTAGAAATTACTTTTGAAAGTTAATCTTACATAGCACGAAGAAATGCTATGTTTTAGCACAGGTATTGCAGTGAGACAAACAGCTGATTTTGCAGGCAGCACTTTGAACGTACAGTATTGGCAGTTATAAAAATCTTGTTTTGACTTGTAAAGTGAGAAACTCGCTAGGGACGTCATTGAGAAAGAATAAATATAGTAAACCAAGATGTCATTTATATACTGTCACTTCTCTGACCATAGCCACACATTAAAAATGAGACTTCAGGATAAAGAACATCCAAAATATTACATGAAGTGAAACATCTACAAAAGATTACAAGTAAAAATTGGCTTTATTAGGAAGACACGTGCTTTGATCAGTGTTAATGAACTGTACATGAAAGGTATGGATTTCACAGAAATGATGGAAACCACAATGCTGGAGGAATGTAATAATGTGTCAGGCTTTTTGCCACACACGCTTCTCACTTAGAAGAAAATTAATGACTTCTATGGCTGGAAACTGTTACTTTAAGATTATTATTTTTGAAGTGCTATTAATTATTCCTAATAAAGTTATTTTACTGTAGACACAAGCAAACAAACTGCTTCATTCTCTTCTTTGCTGTGTGTATTGGTCCCTGAGCTCTGAAACCTGCAATACAGCTACAGTGCAGCATCCCCAGAGTGCCAAGTTAAATGAGTCTTCCCATAAACTTGTACCAATTGATTAATCAGTTTTCTTAATAACCACTTGCTTTCACTATGAACACAATGTTAGAAAACAAGCAGTCTCAGAACACTGGATTAAATTTGCCTCTCTGAGGGCATGAAAGTGCTGGTTCATATTGCTGAGAATGCATTTGCTCTGGAAAAAACGTGGATGCTGATATTGCTCTGTCCTTCCTTATGTGTTTTCCAGTAAATGGCAAAATTTAAATATATCTGCATCTCCTTGTCAAGAAATACTGCACACAAAAAATATTACTGCACCTCAAAAAAACTACCTTCATTTTCAGTTCATATATCATACACACCAACTAATATTCACCCCAATTTTATTCAAAACCCTTGACCCATTTCCTTCGAATTTCTTGGCCTCTTCTCCACCACTTACATGATCTTTCTCCAATACACCTCTCCTTAAACTGCAAAGCTATCCGCAGTGTTTGTACCATCACTGACACAATTCTGAAGGGTTGATGCGAGTCTCAGGTCTTCATCATTGCCCTGATGGCCACCAAGCAGTTTACCCGTGTGCTAACTCCGACTCCGTTTTTAGCCAGTACATGGTGTTACTGACCTCCAGACGTGCCTCCGCAGCTTTGCAGAGCAGAAGCAGGAACATTCCCAGGGGCCGATGCCCTTATTCCAGAGATCAGCACCACCAGTGTGAGCAAAATAAAAGCCTTCGGTGAATTCACTGCTAAGATGTTTCTCAACTCCCGGCAAACCTTATGGCAAAAGCAAAAAGGGTATTTAATATTGAAATGCAAAGCTTAAGAAAACAGCTATTGTCTCTGAAGATAGAGGCTGACAAATGAACCAGTGAAACATATAGTTATCTTCCATTTGGCTTTAAGGTGAGTTCTTCACATCTATCAGGTAATACATTTTCTTAATTTTGGTCTGACAGGAAAGCTGATCTGATCTACCAGCACTTCCAGTAAAAGGCAAAATCCTGTTGTCCCCCTTCCTTTACTCTCTTTTTCTTCCTCTCCTACTTTTGGCCCTATCATTCTGTCTTTTTCCCTCAAATTGGCTGGACTGCACAGCTGAGCCTCTGAGTCAGCTCACCAAACTATCAGAAAACTAACCCAGCAGTAGAAGTGAATCACTTCCACGTGAAGCTGGTAAGGAAAGTAAAAGACTTGGCTACATCAGCGCGAGAGGTTTGCTTTCATTCTTCACGCTTTTATTTATTTTCATATATATATATATATGTATATATAATGTTAAAGCAGTTCCTCTATCATATTTACTTGTCGTTGATGGGCCATCTCATGTTATGATTTCTCCATTTCTTCCAGGAATAGTCTAGGACACAACGGCTTCACATTTAACAAACCTTCAGGCCSCTCTACGGAAAGCTCAGAGCTGCAGGATTCAGTCGAAACAAGCAACCAGAGGCCCAGGCTTTGTGAGAAAGCTTGAAGGTGGAGAGCTTAACCATCGCAGAAAAGCCTATTGCAACAAAAATGTTCTCTTCGTGTTGTTCTTGTCTTTTGCCTTGTGGAGATCTCCGTAGCTATCAGATAATCTAGCTGAATTTCAGTGTCCCTGCTATATAGAAAAGTATAATATAAAAGGCCTTTAATTCTTCCCATCATTTTCGGTGAAACAGTAACTGAAACAAAGCTGTTCAGCTGCCCCACTAGCCTGGTTTTGCAGGAAACAGGCGCTTTATCACGAAGTTTTTGAATACRGGATTGTGATAGCAAAAACAAATACCGACAGACAGATGAAATAGAGGAACAGCCCTTTATATGAAGAAAAGCAGAAGGATGAGTTCCTGCTGATCATGTTTACTGCTTGTGTGCTACTCATTTGCATAAATGATTTTCATGGCAGGCATCAAAGAGCACTGGAAATTCAGGCTCAGATTGCCAACCTTTTTTTTCTGCAACATGCAGTATGATTCATACAGCTGTGGCTTTTAATTGCTTGGTGCTGGCCACTCAGACGCACGGTGAACAATAAGAACAAAACCCTATCGACACAATTCATCAGGAATGTTACTTTGGTAGAAGAGTTTGTTTGTTTAATTATTGCTGTTATCAGTTAATTACAATGAGAAATCTTTAAATGTAAAGGAGAAGGAGAACCTACAGTCTCRTGTAATGGCTGATTACTGTTACTGTACAGAAAACTCTTAAAAGAACTACTCTTTTATCTTTATCTTTTCTCATAAACCTTTGTGTATCAGAGAGGGGAGAAAAATGAACCAAAACACTTCATAGGGCTCAGCTAACAGGAAGGAGCTTAAAATGCCATAGACCGCTTTTGAAAGAGCATGCCAAAATGTAGCCACAGATATTCAAGGCTACTTCAAGAAAACCTGTTGTTTACCATTTTGTGGGCATCGAGCCCACACCAGGTTGTTTCTTCTTTTTTTCAGGGCTTTCAGTGGGAGACACTTGACCATTTACTCCCCATTCCCTGTGTGTAGGAGTACCAGAAGTGCTCAGAGCAGAGAGCTAGAACTTGTGGGACAAGAAGACATGAACTGGACCATGGATGGTGCTTCCAGGCAAGAAGCACCTACAGCTACTGGGTAAATTGTAGAGCTGGAAAAGAATAATAATAAAAAATCACATCTTATCCACAAACTTTTTACGTCTTTGTTGCTGAAAAAAAGAGGTGTACTAAGGTCTCAAAGTAATCGACAACAGGTAAGAACAAAGTTAGAAAGCGATTGTTTTATGAATGACACCTTTTTTTTTTTTTTTTGCCTTTTAATCTTGGCTGACAAGATTGTTGAAAAATGGTACTTTCAGGTAGGATGTAAGTAGGCTGTAAGTCACTGTTTCAGCTCACTTCAGTGTTGAAGGAGCAAATCTGCACAGCAAAATCGTTGGAAACACTGGTTAAAAGTCCTGTAATTTAGTAAAGATGATCAGATTGTTACTGTTTTTTAAAGGGACAGGTTACAGAGAGAGAGATACTCCTCTTTCCTCGTCTCTGTTAAATCACGTGAGCAGGCATCAGTGACATGGCCTCTAYCTCTTCCTCTCTCACTGCAATAAAACAAGTGGGTAAACTACTAGGGCTGTAGCAGAATGGAAAAATGGGGAAAATCCCAGATCCTGAGGAAAATCAGAGACAAAAGAACACTCTGAAGATTTGCACTGGGATAAAATGCCTGAATGCCCTAAAAGTACTATTCACAGGAAGAAATGTGAATTGATTGCTGAATAATTTCAACAAGTTCCTATGCCAAAATAATATGGGAAATCACACATTACTCATTCTGCATAGGAAGAAATTCCTCCTTTATCCCTCCACTCCTAGACAGATGCTAATGGGAGCTGGTTGATGTTCACATCACGTTACTTTGCTGTTCACAGTTTAGGCAACTAATCTAAGCTAGTCATCTAGATTTCCTCTGCAGGCAGTGAAGGGGGAGCAGAACCTTTACTGCACAATTTATCCCATCTTAAAATGTATATCTAGAATGGGTCAGAGGAATAACAGAGGAAAACAATAAACACTTCCAGATGGCCGCAGCTCAGAAAGAGATGCCCCTATGTGGTTCTCTTACCTGGATGACTAAACACAGGTTTCAAGCTTAAACTTAGCAGTATCTTATACACTTTTTCAGCTTTGGTGTTTCCGCATCCCTCAGAATTATTAAGTATTTACTTAATCCTGGAGGCAGGAAGTGCAACAGGAGGATAAATAGTTCGATCTGGTATTTTTACTTTTGATACGGGATGTGACTGGTATTGGATGGACTCTCACAGCAGAAAAGACAGTACATAAAATGGGTGGAAAGTTCTGAACGCTATCATACGCATTCCCTTTAAACCTCAGGCAAATCACCGGAGACTGATTTTCCTGCTGGGAATTGGCCATAAACCATTCAGACATGAATAGTAATTTGAATGTAATTGTCCCTTGATTGCTGGCATTCCAACCATTTTTTGATGTTGTTTTCCAATGGTTCAAAATGAGGATATTTGCATTTTCTATTTTATTTGTTTTTAAATAAAACCGATTTGTTAAGTATAACTGCATTTAGAAAACTCAAACTTTAGAAAAAGCCAGATTTAAGATTGCCTTTGCCCAATTTGAATTATCTACATACAGATTTTCATAGGCTACTGCTTCATTTTCTTCACAGCCCAACTTTTATTAGTCTCAGTTGAAGCTGTGACTATGCTGCATTTTTGCAAATGAAAACTTTGCTGTGACAAGATAAGCACTCAGAAAACGAGGAACATCTTTCCTCTCAAAAGTCTGGTTTAAGGGACTTGCTTTGAATCATAAGGTAATCTTGTGACAGATGATGATATAAAATACATTTTCTAARTTGGCATTACACTGCCTTAACTGTAGGAATTGAAAGCCCATTGAAAAACAGATTGCTGTTTCAGTCTTGGTATAAAACTGAAATTATAAACTTGCATGATGAATTGCTGAGCAACTCGGAACAAAAGATTTCAACTACACCAGAAGGAAAAAGTACTCTCTGAATTTATTATCCACCAAGTTTTCCATAAAGTTAATGACTTTACAAGAAATATTTTTTGTCAAATAAACAATTTTTTGTACAAAGCAATTCTACCCAAGAATTTTAACTAGTTCGGCCTTTTAGCTCTCCCGAACCCCACATTTATTAATTTTATAGCTTCCAATATCTGAAAAAGTAAGATGAAGGTCCTGAAGATAATATGACTAAGTTGACATCCACAACCATTTTCTGGGCATCGGCCATCTTGTTCACTGTGTGAACATAAAAATGCAGGTTAGGATCATATAATTAAAGACTTTATTAGAATGCCTATAGAAAAGAACCCTGAGTTAAGATTAAACAGACAGCTTTATTTATGGTATTTCCCAGTTTTGAGTTGTGCTTTTTCAACATTAATACCTTAATGTAGTTTTTGTTTCCTGTGAAAAAGTAAAAGAAATAACCATCTGTTTAAAGCTTCCTCTTCCACTTAAATGTAGTCGTTAACACCTTGAAAATAAGGGCCTGCTTTCTCCCTTATCTCTGAAAGTAAAGAACTGATGCATTAATGAGGAATTATTAGTAATATGGTAATATGTATAATTCTGTAATACAAAGAAATGATAGGCTTTTATAATGACACTTTTAATTTTGTACCATTGATCACAATTAATAATCAACATTTGTTGAAGAAGATAAACTTGATAAGCTCACTGACATACGGTAACGGCTTAAAAATATGTTAGAAGTAATGTATGACAATTGCATTGTTTGTTATTTATATATTAATATTAATATATCATCACAGATGTTCCCCCTATTTCTCATTTGGATGAGATAATGAGCAATGTGATAGACAGTAAGAAATTTTAATTAGMTAGACTGTGTTGAGAACAATTGACTGACTTGGACTTAGTGGCTAACACTTACATTCAGCCACTGCTATACTACTACAAACTAGAAAGTAAGGATTACATGGAAGACTGGAAATACCTCTGGTGCCAGCAATATATATATGAGCAGCTCAAGGGAAAATTTAAGTTTAAATTTGAAATAAAAGTCATTCCTTGGGCAATACTCCTACTGATTTGAATAGGAGATTTTCTTGAGTAATTTGTTTCTTGTTAATGTAAATAGGTCAACTCCAGTTTTATCTCCAGAACTCCATGGATCACATACAGTAAAGGATAATGTGTATAATCTGGACCACTCGTATCATCGGTCTTGTTTATGGCAGCTACATACTCTCTTAAAAAAATATAGAGATACAGAAATAGGATAATTAATCGGGCTACAAGGAGATGTGGCTAAAGCTAACTAATTGCACAAATTAATTATTAGTAATGAAGCAATAATTAATAGGAAAGTACAGGAACGTGAGTGCTGCTGCTCTGGCTTGTTTCTCAAGATTTTGAGTTGGATAACCCTAAAAAGTTCAATAGTTTTAGCTATGTGCAAAGACCAGCATGCTTATTTCTATTTGTAACTTCTGTCGAATTAAGTTCTTTAAAAAAAAATTCTAAAAGGAAATGTTTTACAGAGCTTCTTTGGCCTCCTGACCTACAGGAAGCCTTTTAAAAGTCTAGTTACCTGCATTTCTGTAATTTTCTAATGTATCTTACCAATTTCAGGGAACGACATACACAGGAAAAAGCGCTTTCTTTGCTGCTGTAGATATGGGGCTGCTTCAGCTTTGTATTTCCTACTCATATGGTTCCTAAATCTTACAGTTAAGATTTTGGTTTAAACTTCAAAATGTTACAGCTTCTGAAATAAAGGGACTATGGCTAGCAACTGACTTTAATGGGGCTTAAGCGTGTTTGAAAGGCTTTCTTGAGTAAGCTCAGGGACTTAGACTTCTTCCTACTTGAAAGCTCAGCAGGGCTTAATTCTCCTAGCCTTTCATTGTCACCTTATTTCTGCTAGAAATCCCAGCACTTCAGTGTAATTAATTGTGCAAATGAATACTATCAATGTAAAGATAGCGGTATTGGGCCAAAAAAAATGACTGTATTTCATGCACTCCCCAGAAGTGACTATCCACCACCACAAGAACAAAGAGAATGAGGTCAGCGAAAATCCCTCATTTCCACTTCAAATGAGAGCTAGCTATAAAGAACAACTTTAGCCTGCGGTTTCATTCCTACTTTTAAAATTGATCAAGGAGAGTTCTGTTAACATATTGTACAATGATATTAGCAATATTAATAGGAAATAATTATGAAGAGAAATAATACCTTTTCTTAAACAGGTCCTGATATAAAGTACCAATACTGCTAATGTAAAAGCTTAGCCCTCTTGGTATTCAGTGCTACATTAAAAGAATTTTTATTAACTAATTCAGGAAAGAAATATGATGAATGTCTCCTTCCAAATTCTATCCCTATCTTTCGTTACAGTAGTATCTGGTAATAGAAAGTGCTTCTGGCAAGACTTATCTGCATATAATGCATAAAATTTTTAAGATATAAAAAGGTCTGTATGGAGGACAGCTACTTGATCCATACCAAGAATATCATAACATTTGCTGCTTCAATTTAAAACTAAACCTAATAGTTCTTCTACTTCTTTTGATCTTATAATATATGGGACAAATTCTCAGCAGAGGAAATTGTCATAGCTCCATTGACTTCAACAACAATTTATATCACCTGCCAATCTGACCCTGGATCTTTAATCCATCATTACAGTCTCAGAAATTTGCCTCTCAGAATTCTTTTTATCACCTTTGACTTCTTTTTACAATTAAATGTAAAATAAACAATTTCATTTAGTTGACATTATTTATGTAACAGAAAACCCCAAACTTGTCGAGTTCCCAAGTGTTCTTACGATTTCTTGATGAATAGGTTGTCAACACACATATCATAATAGCATGCTAGTAGTACAAATGTCTTTTTTCCTATTACTATTTACTTTTCAGTCTGTAGGACTTTTCTCCAGCCCCAATCAGGATCAAAGCTCTCTTGGCCTAGGTAACAATCATATATTCCTGATCCAAAGAGCATACAGTTTAAGAAATGCAATGGGTGGAATGTTGCTTGTATGAATTACGAATTGCAGCATTAGCCATCTGCAGCCTGGTAACAAATAACTCCAGAAAATGAGTCTTGGCATAGACTTAAATTTCCTATGTTAAACAGAAAATCTGGGAGCTAGACAGGGTTGAGGCAGCATCAAAGAACAGATGCTTTCTGATAGTTGGCTATGGCTCTGATTCAGGAGCATACTTAAACACAGAGATATGCTTAAAGGCTTATGTGCACAGGGATGGATGTAAAGCTGTGCTTAGAGCTAAACATTGGCTGAAGCGTCCTGCTAAATTGTGTATCTAAGAGCAGGATCTCTTCCACGGTYGTGTTCTTTAGGACTGCTCTAGTGACTGCTGCTGGGATATCTTCTGTTTTGATTATCTGTCCGTTAGCCATCAGGATGGGAAGTTCCATCAAATAGGAAATCAAAATCTTTTGATTTTGCGATACTGTGATTGTGTTATTTTATTTGTTTAAGGTAGACCGACTCTGATTCTGTCAGTAAACTAAGATAGAAATCACCCTAGACATAAGTCTAGCAARGTGATTTGTTTCTCCTTTGAAACTACCCTTTACCTGAGAAACAATTGTGCCAACTGTACCAGCTTCAGCAAATTCAAAACTGAGCTGCACATCAGCACGTCTGAAAACAGCACATTATTATAGTATTTTACGTTCTTTATTATGTACCAGGAGCTATTAGATTAGAATTACAATTATTGGTCAATATTAACAAAAATTTTAAATGGTTTAGTGTGTAATCTTTCTCTTGAACACTGACCAGTAATACAGCCTGCAGCTATCTCACATACCTTTGCCAACCCTTTCAGACCTCTGGTCTGAGGGTATGTGAAGGTGAATATCTGCTATTGCAGTAGTTTTCACTGAAATTCATCCAAGTTTCATGAATTTGAACTGCACATATCAGTCAGTCTTTTCTGTTTCTCTCAACAGTTCTTCTTACTGACATGCAGAAGAATCATATTTTAGAAGATTCAATTACAAGGTTTATTTCAGTAAAATTATATTTCATTGCCAACTACAAATTATTTGAGGTGTTTTTCTCATATACTTTTGGAGTAATAATCTAATATCACCCAGAGACAGCGAAATAGTAGAATACACACAAAACCATAGGAATGTTAAAAACCAGAAATCATCCTCTCAGAAATTTTTTGGTATCTGCTTAAGTAATGTTCTTATGAATCCCCTATCATTCAAAGTGTATTTTTATACGAATGAGAGACAAGTTCTTAGAGAAGCATTTGAGAGCATATATTTGAAGAGATGGTATTTTTATGCACGTTTGAAAATCCTAGGAATCTACATTTCAGCCTCTCCCCCTAATCATGACTTGGCTGACAAATGTAATTTCATGTAACCTCTGTAAACAGCTCACCTCCATGCTTGAGTATTTCTATTATCGTCAGCTCTAGCAACTGATTAAAAAGCCTAAATTCTCCTTTGTGATGGGAAGCAAAACTTTTGTTTCCAAACTTAGAACCTTTGAACATTGGGCTGGGGCAGCCTAGAGACATTAAATTTAAAATCCCCTCCCCTTCTAGGGGTCTTGGCAAATTTAAGATGCCTGGTAGAAAAGAGTTAATTGTTAGAGCCAGAAAGAGAACTGAAGCTCATCAAGCAGTCAGATCCAGATGCTTCCTATACAAGGAAGAAAAAGGGGCTAGTGAGCAGCGAAGGGAAGAAGCTGCCTTTATCTCAGGAGATGCAGCTGTCATGTAAACACTGGGTGTGTAGTGCCATCTGCTTAGTGMCTGAAGTTGCGTTTGTATCACAGAATGGAAGAACCTTAATTTGAGGACTGTGTTTGCTCTCTAAAGAAAAAGTAAAGAAGGGGGAGCAGCCCTCATTCTTGTAATCTGCGCTGTATGTTGCACCATTTAATTTTTAAGCTCCAAAGGAATGGAAAAAAAAAATGAGAAAGATATATGGATTCTGTATAAAATATGGAGACTCAGAAGAACGGCGTAGTAAAGATGAAATATGACCCAGGGAAAAACACAGTAGTGGCAATTCCCTGTGCTCAGCAGTGGTTTCCGAAGCTGCATAGAAAACCTCCAGAAAGAATCAGGCTGCCCAAGCAGTCTGACTGTCTGAGATGAGCAGAGGTTAAAGTCTGAAAGTGAAAGGCAGTGTTGTGGGCTCTTCTTAATGCAAGAGCTGGATTTGAATACAGACTACCTTTGCCCTCTTGCCAAAAGTTAGTTCCAGCCAGGTTCCAACCCCCACACTGGAATATTGCTAGCTGCAAGCCTTATTCTGCATGCTACGGAAGTGATTTCCCTTTGTGGGAAGAACTAATGCGTCATTTCTTGGGTAAGTTAGTGCAGTCAGCTGTGGTGAAAATTTAAAATTCACCAGCTATTCTAAATTAGCTCTGTGTGTTTTTACTTTGCCTTAACAATGTCTATGCAGACAGTTAGGAAGAGCAGTCAGTGCTGTGTAAAGCCCTACTCCAGCTGACTCTGTGCCAACTTTCCAGAGCAGAAAAGCCTGGAGAAGCAATTGTTCTTGTCAAATGCTGGAGAATTCAATATCTTTTAGGGCCACACCAGAGAGAATGATAAATCATCTCTGAAAAAAAGATTAGAAGCAAAGATGTTTACTGCTGTGTATTAAAGCATAGTAACATTTTAATGTTGTGTTGGAACCCAATTTAGAAAAATGCAGTCTCCTCATTTTGCCTCTGATATGTGAGAAAACCCCAGTATATTTATTACCTTTATTTGAAAGCAAGTTTAAGAAAGATTCCAAATGCTGTGTTAAATCTTTATTGATAAAAATTGTATGGTATTGTCTCTGAAACTCACTGGGAACCACTACTAATCCCTGCATTCAAGATACTGCATATGACAGCCCTGAAATTTAAAGCTGGGCAGTAATTTTTGAAAGGCTAATACTCTATCTTGTGCCTTAGCAAAGAATTGAGCTGAGGTGGAGGGGACGGTTATAATAGAGTTATGCGGATAGAGCATCCAAAAGGTGGAATAGGAACTGCCAGTAGCTAAAATGTGACATTAACATATTTCTTTATTGGAAGAGGTAGTTTAGGGAGCTTTCCTAGAGAGCCATTAGGCATTCCTGCAGCATGAAAGTGCTTTTTTTCTAGAATAAGTGGCAGGATAGAAGTAGGTATGTACTGAAAATGCATGTTTACTATAAGCAAGTTGTAAACATGTGTAACAAAAGTAAAAGCTATTCAAAAGCCATTTTGCTTTTTAAGGCCAGTTCTTCAAAATTTATAGCATTTTAGCAAACTGGTACTAAGTGGTGGATGTAGTTTGATCCAAAACCAAATGCGGTGGCACAGCTCTAGACTATGTTCTCACACTCACCTTATTGAAGGTCTTTTCAATGCCCTCTTTCTCTAATATGTACTTATTTATAATTTTCTCAAGATTTTAAGGATTAGCTCTAGCATGCTTACCTCGGTTAAGATGGAAGTGTGAAGCCTGCTATTAATTGTGTGTACTCTAGCCTGTGACTAGCAACTAATCCAGAAAGTTACTCTAATTTGCCTTGGTGTCCTGTGGTCCCAAGCATCCCCCTCAGAATGAGGATTAAAAAGGAGAACGGCAACACCTCATCCTCTCCCCTTCCTTTCTCTCTCCTTCCCAAGATATGCACAAGTACTGTGTAAAAGATCTTTACACTCATACCTCACTGCAACACACCTCAGGATTTCTGAGTTTGGGAATGTTTACGACAGTCCCTGACATCGCTGTGATTAGACTAACCATATTCTTTACCCTCATTTGGTAAACCTTACCCAAAGTTAGCAATTATATGTTTCTTTCAGCACACATACACACCCACACACCCTTAAATTAGCTGGTGTAGATGCTCATTGAATTTTATGGTTACAGTTGAAAAGTCCCTTATATTCATCTGAAAGAGAACAAATATTTCATGCAGAATGTTATAAAATTAGGGTCATGGGTCTCTATGTTTGTCTTCTGTTGTAGGCAATGACACCATATCCCTCCACATAGCAAATGAACAAGCTCCAGCTTAAAGCCAGCAATGTTTTCTGCTCCTACTATTTGTAATAGAAAGGCTAGTACGGAAACTCAATGCTCTGATATTTGGAAAGTATCTAATTTTCAGCCTAAATGTACTCATGGCTAGTAGATAACTGTTCATTCATCTGCTAACGTTGTCTTTCATGCAGTTTGATTCCCATTGCGACAGCTTTGCTTCTGATGTACATACAGAAAGCAACAATATTCTTTTAACTTTCAGGCTATGAGGCTAAGTATGTCAAGCTTTCTCAGTCTCCTCTCATAACTTAGGACACCTATTCTTACTGTAGTAGTACTTCTTCAACACTGCACTTTGTACTTTTAAAATTGATCCAGCACTTCTCAGGCAGTATCATCCTCTTTTTCTGTGGGTGATATTCAGCCTTCCTGTGTATTGACAGTTTTGAATCATCAGGTCATTTCATTGCCATTCTCCTGCTTTTCGTGCTTGAGTTACCAATGAAAATTTTACATCGGATTGGTTCACAAGACTGAGCCTTGAGAAACTCCACTATTAATCTCCTTTGTGCCCAATGCTTTGCATTTCAATACAACCCACCGTCATCTCTCTTTCTTGTGGAACCTTACTCGGTTAACAGTTCTTTCACTTCTTCCATCTCTCTAGTTAGACTAAGACTCACGAATAGTTAATCACCTCCCACGTGTCATATCACAAGATTCAGTGAAGCACAGATATATCTAGTGCCCTGGCATCCTTCTTAAGCCTAACAAAGTTTGTTGTAGTATAACAATCTCTCTGTTGACAGAAAATTGAGACCAGCCAGATAAATAGGTCTACGCTTACAGGATACATGTGAAGGTGACTTTAATAGCCAGAGAGAAGAATTTGGTGCTTTCTCAGTTCTGGTTTTTGTGKTTTTTTTTTCTCYTCCCCCTAATATATTAAAACTATCTACTTTTACAGGTAGAGGCACCTGGCTACAAACTTTACTCTGCCCTACACTTTAATTAATGCAATTAGTTTTCCTGGGTGGGGCCTAATTAATAAGTACTCTGGTCTGCCAGTTTGTATCCAGCCCCCTAGCAAACACAGCTACCTCTTCAGAGAGCTGCCAAATTCAGGTAAGTTTAAACAACAAAATGAAAGATGGTTGTTAAAGAGAGAAGAAAGTGTGAGAGTGAGAACATACAGCCTGCTGTGTCATATCTGTTTTGTGGTTTCTTATTTCTCGTCTGCCGCACATGCACGTAAATCTACTTTCAGAACACTTAGCTTTTTAAAGACAGTATAACTTCAGAGCCATTTGCATTTTTGCTGTAGTTTATATTCCCGTTGTAACTGTGTTATTCCATAACTTATGTTTGAAAGTAACTGTTGTTGTAAAGAAACTTGTGATTTTTCTCAGTTATGGTTGGAATTTTGGTATCACTAAGCTTAAGTGTTTGATTTTTTCATAAGGCAGCCTAATGATTTTCCTTTGAAGGCTTGTGATCCCTTATTTTAAAGTAACTAGATTTATATTTTATTACAGAACTTGGTTTGTTGGCAGATTTAGTCAAATGTTCTGAGCGTACCTTTGATGGGCTGAACAGGATAAAAGAGTTTCATAGCTGTCTTTGTAGAGGATAAAGGGCAGAGGCTCAGCTTCATTTTTATTCATAAGGTTTCAGTGACGAGAAATGAGGTTCTAATCCCACAACTGGAGTGAGCAGAGGGAACCATTTGGCTTGTGGAGTTTCTCACTGAAATCTGTGACCAGCTCAGAGCAATGAAAATGAGCTTTTTTGTTTTTCCTAGCTTCCCAACTTTCATTCTTTTGATGTTATAGGCAAAACCCTAATGCTTCCCATAATATAGTAGCTGCTGACTTTGAGGTATGAATGGAGCATTATTAAAATACAGAATAAATATTGTTGAATAATAAAACCTGAAAAATCTGGAGAATGTACAGAGATGTGAATGAAAGATTTGTCTGACTTAAGCCTGTGCAGTTAGAATCTGTATCCCGAATTTTTTCCCTAATGAAGGGTAAGCAATTGCGCATAGTTCATGTGCTGCGCAGCTGAATTACCTCTGGAGTAAGAATTACTCTGCACTTGAAGTCTGAAAAATTTGGTAGAAACAGCTTTCACCTTGTATCCTTGTATCAGGATTTCCCAGCAGAAATGGGGAAGTGGGATGATTACCTGTGGGTTTCATAGGCAGTCAGAGTATGACTGTTGTGCATTGGTTCTGAGCTGAAAAAAAATCTCAGGTAGATTTCATTATTTAGGAATTAGTCACTGCATTATTTTACACACTAACTGTGACCCAGGGAAAACATTCTCACAGCTGTTGAGTATTTTCCAAAGCTTTTGAGTCTAAACCCCTAGGGATTTCCTTGTTCCCCATTTGCTAAACTTACACTAGTCTGCACCATTTGCATCAAACTTGCATTTTTCTAGAAAAATTCTGCTAAAAATGCAGTTTTAGTAATGAACATTGGTATCTGAATTGGGTTTATGTGGCAAAGTTTTTTGGGGGGCTGAGGGAGCAGAGAGGCTGTAGGGTTGGCTTCTGTGAGAGGTTGGGGCTGCTCAGTGCTGAACACAGCTGGTTCCAGCCACCCCTAAAGCGGACCCACCTGAGGACACAGCTGAGCTCATTAACGAAGGTGGTGGTGGTGCCTCTGTGAAAATGCATTTAAGAAAGGGCAGAAAACAYCAGACAGGGAGAGGAGGAGGGAACACCAAGGTTGGAGGAGATGCTCYGTGGTGGAGAAGGCAACCCCACCCACCCGGAGGCACTGCAGGTGGTGGATGCACTCACCCCAGAGCAGGTATTTCCCCAAAGGAACTGTAGCCTGTGGATGAGCCTACACTGGAACAGGTACACCCCTGGGTTGAAGCTGGGCGTGGGAAAGGGGGTGGAAATGTGTTTTTCCAAAGTGTATGAATGTTTGTTTCTTTTTTGTTTTTGTTTACCACTACCCATATCAGTAACTAAATATTTATTGTAATTTGCAATAAATTAATTTCCCCAAGTTGAGTCCGTTTAGCCCATGACAGTAATTGGTAAGTGATTTCCCTGTCTTTGTCAGCCCATGAGCTTTCTTGTTCCTGTTCTTCCTATCTTCTACCCCCGTCCTACTGAAGAAAGAACTGACTGACCAAATACAGCTTTGAGCTTTGCTCTAGTTGTGACTGAGGCCAGTTCAATTCTAGGTCCTGCTGGGCAAAAGTGGAGGCATGCTTTTCATCATCCATCTCTGCTAGAGTAACAACTGAGCAGCAGTCTCTTAATAGTGCAGTATGCCTCCTCTAACTTAGTTTAGAACAATATTTTGAGTTTCCCTGAAGTCACACAAAAAAATATATCCTAGAAATGAAAAGCTATTTCCCATCAGTGAGAGAATCAATATACATAAGGGAAAACATCAAAAAGACTGTAAGTTTTCAGTAGCTGTGAGTAATTACTCACTTCCAATTAACTTGGAAATTATTTCAAAATGAAGCCGTGAACCATGACTTCTGTGATAACCAATAAAGCTGCTGTTGTGAGTAGGTGACGCACAACCTATATGATATTAACTACTTAATCCAGGTTTGCCTTTACAACAGAGATGATCGTTTACTTTGTAACACGCAGCTTTTTTTCTTTGACTCCTGATGTAGTCCCTCCACCAGTTGCTTTGTTGTACTTCACTAAGGAGACTTAGTGGTCTGTATTTTATTACTTGATAGAACATTACTTAGAAAAGGTTAATAAACTGCAGATGAATTCAGTAATCAGTTCATTGAATAGCTTGAACACTTCTACTTGCTGGGGACCTCAATATTGCTAGASATATTCATGCAGCATTTGTACAATGACTGTTTCTCCAAACTTGAATAAACTTTTATTAAAAGCAAACCTGAGCAAGAAAAATGTCAGCGCTCTGCTATTAACTTGGGACGGGCTTAGTATGTTGTCTCTCTGTGCAGTCATGAAATATGAATGTAAGGTAGAGAGGTGAGTCCCAGAATAGAAAGAAGCATGGGGCCATCCTGATGCTTCCTCACCCTATGAAAACTTATGGTCAAAAATGTGCTATTTTTGCTGGGCTTTTAAGGACTGGAAGTTGCTTAGATGCTGAATGTTCATGATTTTCTAGCTGTAATTTTTTTCTTTCTCTGTAATTTCTGTGATGATCCGAGAATTTTATCTATCATCCAGAACTTTCAGGACAAGATAAACTCTAGTTGCTTAGCAATTTCAACTGCTTTGTCACTGTTAACTGTCTTACTACGACAAGTTTTGTCTGAGATGCCAAATTCAGTCTGATCTTACCTGAAAACATATCCTTTTCTTCTTCTCCCCCACCTCCCCCAAAACACAATTGGCTCAGCCTTGGTTTATCCATTTCTATGCTCCTTTTTAATGCTCGGCATTTGTGAATATATTCATATGTTTCATTTTTGCATGTAGTGTTGTATTCTATTTTCTGTAGTAATTTCATAATTAGTTTCCTCTGCCTGAGTTAACTGAAAGCTATCAAGCACTGCAGAACTAGAAACTGTCCAAAATAATGGTGCTGGCTGTATTCCCTCTTGCTGGTAACTGGTTTTTTAATGAAAAAAGAACCGAGGAAAGCCTTTAGTTCTTTCTGTTCTCCAAAGAGTTCATAATGACAGGGCTTTTAATATTGGAACACATTTTCTACTTAAGGCTTTTTTGTTTACTTTATTCATGATACCATATGCTGTTCAGAAAATTGCTCAGAGGCAAGTGCCTAATAGAGAACGTTTCATTCATTGTCTAGTCTTGACAGGTAAGTGTGGTGTTACCTGATCCCTTCGTGGAGACAACCACTTCCCATCGGGTTTGGATTTTGTAGGGATGCTGTATACTTACTTAGTGCCTCTTTAAGATAAAATACTTTAACACTCCAAAGTGTAAGGACTCTTCTCCAAAGGTGAACACCTTTGCTGCTTGACTGAATTTCCCCAAAGTGGCTGCAGCAGGACGGATAAGGTATTCTTCTAGACAGGGAAAGATTTAGATCTGACTCTCCTTAGCTTGAGGGGGAAATTGGCTAATACATTAATTCAGTTTGGGAGGCCCAGGTTCAAAGAGCCTACTTCTGTCTCCCTATCTTTAGAGAATCTGGAGGACTGATTTCAGTGTTTTGTTTTTGAGATGGAGAGAGAAAGTGAGTGTGGGAATACAAGTAAATTAGTTTCAGCACAGCATTGAAACAGCTTTCTTTTTTTTCTCTCTCTCTCCCCCCCCCCCAATTTATTTTTAACTAGCATCATTCCCTAATTGACCATTTGCCCTTACTGGTTGTATGGGACCAGTTGAACGATTGATGTAAATACAATTATAAGCTCTGCCCATGGAAGAAATGTTTGTGGAATGATAGTATCAGTGCTATGACATATGAATATGGCAGTTGCATCTGAACGGGGCACCCAAGGGAAAAAGTGTAGTCTTGCGATACCTGGAAGACCCTCAAATTGAGTTCATCTTTCTGAAAATTTCTGCAATTCTTCTGAAGTATTGTTTCTCCAGGTGGGGCATACTGCCATGAGTCTCCCATTCGATAAATAAAACTAAGACTTCTCCAACCACAGAATGTAGTGTGGTGTTACTATTTGGGCCAAAAGCAGAGGATTCCTCCAAAACACTTATTTTAAAAAATAAAACAAAAAGTCAAATACTCTGGGTTGGAGAAAAAATAATTGCCTATGCAAAATTACATTTGGAAACCAGATTTGTTGGGAACTTGTTAGTCCTTAAGAAGGATGTGCCAATTAATTTTCTTTTAAGAAGAAGAAACTTGCCCTTTCTTGGAATTAAGCAAATCCTTCCTGCAGCTTTTCTTCATCAACTAAAACCTCTCTGATGTGACCTCCTATCTCACCATAAATAACAGAGAAGAGGGTTCAGTGAGTCAGAGAATGACTTTATGAATGTGCATTTCTGTTTGATAGTCCTATTTTATCAGACTACCATTAAAAACAAAACAATAAAAAAGCCTGTCAGCCTGGCTGTCTCCACAGCTGTCTATATGCCTTTCCCAGCAGCGCTGGCTGTCAAGCTCATTATTCTTCCTCCGAGTTGGTTTGACCCATTCTCGTGCACTTTTGCTAGGCTGATGAAGTTTGTGGGATCTTGTCTCTTGGGAAATACATTTAGAAGGATAAGTTAATTCTGCTTCTCTCCAGTAAGCAGTTCTGCCTGACTTCTCCAGGGCCAGTACGTCTGGGTAGTCTAAATTGCTTATCCTGTAAGCAATAAGGTTTGCAAGACCACAGCTGAAACCCTCCCCTTTCCCTACTTATCCTACTTTGTACCACTGGGTTTTGTTGTGAGTGGTGAGTACTTAAGAGCCTAGGAACCACTGAGAACAGCTAAATCAAGAAAAGAAGGCTAGAAGACCTACTATTGTCCTTGGTTTGGAAAAAAAGTTAAAAATCTCCATAGCTATTCATACAATATGTAGGTTTGAGGAGAGGGACTTACAGTCTCAGTTTGCTAACACAAGTCGGTGTGGAAGTGAGATTTTAATATGTATATAATTACTACACATGAGTATAGCAATTGGAGAAGGTTAGCGCTACCTCACATGCTGTGTGATTAGGGATCAGTGCTAAACACCTACAATTAAGGAATGTAGGTCAGATTTTTGGAGCTGTTCATTGTGGCCAAACCTACATGAATTATTGGGTTTGCGTTTTTATTTCTGATTTGTTGGCTGAATTAAACTGAGAAAGGAAATCCTTTCTTCTAGTCACTGACAGAGGAATACACTTATAGAGCATGGGTCTCTGTAAAGAGTGTTTGTACTTCCATGTTTTTAAGAAAAGGCATGGAATAAAGCCTGATACGGTGGAAGCTCTCTTCTGAAAGTATGTGCCCAGGAAAAATGTCAGTAAGCAAGCTTTTTTTTTTTTTTTTTTATTGATTTAGGCTTGTAGCTGCAAAGTACACTCCTTGCTCAATCATTCTGGATATTCCTAGTAGAATACATGGTACCATGTAGTAAATTTGAAAGGTAAAATAATCTGTAATGTAGAAGTCAACTCAACTTTGGGTGGAGGGAAGTCTTTACTCATTAGCTATGAAGTTATTACGGATTAAAGGCAGATCTTTTTTCCCTATATTAGAATATGGAGTGTCCATGGACTTCAACTGTCTGATAAATTCTGATTTAGTAATTGCTATAGCTTCTGGTTTTTAACTATTCCTAGGGGTTTATCACTTCTCAGGGATATGGTTTAGCTGTTTGAGAGAATGTCTTTATTACAAAAACTGAATGTCTTGATTTGTGGTCTAGTTTTAAAGCGTGTATGGTCTGTGTTTGACTAGGTAAGGGAAATTCTTGACTGGCAAGCAGAACTGAAAACTAAATGGTGTATCAATAAATGGCTCTTGCTGATTGTACTTTTTTTTTTTTTAAATTTACAATCATTCAGCCCCCTAAATAAACAAAAATAAATGGCCAATTCATTGAGCTTCAATATTTAATTAGTTTTTCCATAAACTTTTTTAAAAATCTCAGTAATATAAATCTTAAAGACATCCCTCTAGAAAAAATATGTTCTGTTTTCACGAGGAGTGACATGTTAATTGCCTGCAGACATCTTGTTGGACTAATGAGTAAAATAACCTAATAACTAATTGAAACTCCACTGAAATAAAGTCATTAGGAAAGTAGTATCATATCTAAGTAAATTAACTCCATTTTCTATCCTGAATTATCTAGCTGTTGTGCTTTGATCACAGCTGAATTGGATCATTAACTAATTAAAAGTGAAGCCAATTAATAATTGCAAACTCTTGTATAAAGATACTTTTTTCCTCTTTCACAAGRCATTTCAATAAGGAGTCTTGGCTCTTTGAAAATTTTCTTCTGCAAATGTTTAAGAATATGGGAATGACAAAACTGATGAAACTTTCGTCAGGAACAGATCCTTTAGACTACAACTAGTTAGGGAATTGTCCAGCAAAACAAGATTTTTGTTGTGAAATACCTTTCTTATTTCTTTTAGTGCAAATGCCTTGCAAAACCATAACTCTTTCTTTAAAAAAAAAAAAAAAAATCCTAATGGCTTCCTAAAATTCTCATGTTTGTTCTGCTGGAAAATCTAGGCTTTTAAAGCTTTAGGCAGTCCTTGCAGGAGGTTGGGGTCATTCAGCTCTGGTGTCAACTCCGTGGCTCGAGTTCCCTACCATGGTAATACTGTTGAGTTAGCCGAGCCAAGAGCTGGCACGCACTGAACCTCCCAGGTCCCTGTCACAGGACTGATGGTCCTGGGTATGTAATAATGGGTCAGGTTTCCCAGCTATTCTGTAGGGATCTTGAAGTCTCTGTATTTCGAGATCCCCTGGTGTGGAACTGGGAGCTCCTGAAGCTTTAATTTCTGCCTTTTAAGACTTAGGGACAGAGAAGGGGCTGAGGACCTACAAATCTTGTGAGGGAAAAAGAAAGGTTTATAGGTGAGTGAGAGATGCTGTGAATTTCAAATCTATTATGCAGAAAATTACTTCTCTCTGCTTCCTGCCCCGCCCCCAGATTTCATCTGAAAGGGACATTATATTTTTTTTGTCCCACAAGGGGAAGGGGGGGCATTAGAATATCAGAGTTTTCTGCAGGAAAACTCCCTCCTAGTCAGTTTTCATGCATGTCGGTGTCACTGTCCTGTAGCTGGAGCTTGTTCTGATGCTGTGTGTGGTTAAAGGACAGCAGAAGGTTGTCTTGTGATGACGGTGGAAGCACCAGTTCCCTTCCTGAGCTCCTTTGGGAGATATCTTTAGTTCTGTTTCACATTCCTGTGCCAATACCTGAATTCATCAGAAAAAGAACCAGCATATTTGGTTGTTAAATGGAAAAGTTAAACAGAAGAACTGGGAATTTGTACATTTCCTGGCACAGAAGATCACCTTTGTGTAAACTTTAGTGACAGATCTGCCAACTCAGTATGTCAAACTGGATTACGTTCTTTATTGTTCCATTACCTTTTTCTTTTCCAAATTATCAGGGGAAAGGTAGCCATTAAAGGATCCACTATCTATTTTTTTTTTCTTTTATTTAATACTTTCAGACTGGTAAAGGGTTTTAGATATCTAAGTAATCTTTAAGTCAGTAAATCCAAAATTTCAAATTCAGTCTGGCTTCTAAACACTTTGGCTCTTCACGGAATACAGTTTTTCAGGGAGTTTCAGGTGATGATACTGTGTTTGGAGTTAGCTGCTGAAGACTGAAATGCCCAAAAGTCTGCATGCTGAGGTGGGACCTACCTAGGCTCCACAAAAGAAAATTCTGCGAGAAAATATATGTCAGACCCTGTACTTCTAGGCTACAGGGAGGTATGTCTTTCCACTGAAGGTTCATAGTTCAGATTCCTGTCTGAAAACTGTGTGCCTAAACCAGCCGTTTCTCACGAGAGACAGAATCCTTTCAGTGGTCTTAGGATGTAGGATGCAGGGCATTAAGAACTTGACTATCTAACCCAACTTCATCATTTTCCACAGGAAGAAGCTAATTATCGGGTTTAGAGTACTGGAGTCTTTTTGTTGTGTGTTAAAGCAGCTGCATTTTGCATGGGCTGAATACTATTTGGTCAGAGAACATGATTCTGTATTTGAGGTTACAGAAATTTCTGTTTCAATAAATACTTCAGTGAAAACCTTACATAAATACTTAAGTAAACTGAAAGACCAGTTCAAGATACAAGACTACCAGCTGTGTCTCCTATCTTTGTCAAATGATAAACTAGAAAGTTCAGATCTTACAAGTATTTTACCTAAACTAAAATGGAATAAAGGAAGATAGATGTATAGCTAGACTATGGGAGAGAGGGGAATCCTTGTCTTGTGGCTTTCTTCTTCTCTTTTAGTCTTTTTAAGACCAAAAGGAAAAAAAGGCAAGGATTGAAAACCCCTATGTTTATCTTTCTTGGGTTGATTRAGGCTCTGTTCCCTTAGAACCAAAGCCCCATATTTTTAATTATCTGGTCTGTTCATACCCTCCTAAGGTACAGGAAAGCAAACACTTCAGAGAAATGAATCCTTAATAGGAGCCTTCTGACAGCACTGTGTCTCAGTCTTTCTCTTCATGAAATAAATACCTTCAGGGTGCCTAAACCTGAAGCTACCCTTGCAAAGATATAAGCATGTCTTAGATGATCTGCAAGATTGTGGAAGCTTTAATTAAAAGCTTCTTTTTCTCAAAAGCTTTACGAATTTCCAACACTTTACCTTCTCCTTCCTGATAGCATAACTTCTCTGGTAAACCAAAGAGTAACTAACCTTCTAGCTTTGTCTCTGTAAAATTTGCTCACTATCTGCTCTCTCTCCAACTCTGAAGTAAGCACTTTTCCTACTTACAGTAAGTTGATATTGTATACAGTGGTAGATCTCTTTCTATGATTAGTGATGGAGATTGGTCAGATTTGGAAAAACATGTTCTGACSCTGTAGCATTAAAACCAATGCCAAAATAGTGAACTACATGAGACAAAGTATTATTAAATGCATGTTGCTGAAGGATAAAACATGAATCTTCATGTAAAATGAAAACATCCATTAAGGGTTAATTTGTGTGGTGTGAGACATACATATCACTTAGCTACCATCTAGTCTCAAAATGAGTCATAAATGGCACTTAAGTTGTACATAAGATTTGTGCTGGCCCTCTGCTCAGAGGTAGATTTTAATTTAATTGTCAACATTGCTTAATTGGTGGGTCAACAAATGTGGGTCTGATTCCATTATATTTGCTGTCAAAATGCCAGAAACAGATGACTTGACAATGAGGTATGAGGAAAATTAAAGAAATCGCTCAAAACGAACACTTGTCTTGTGGAATTCCTTCCTCAAGAAAAATTCTCTCTGCATGTTTTTTTCTCCTCTTTTGAATTCTTTTGAAGTGTTCCTTTAAAATAAATAAATCTGACATTATCACCTCTGTGAAAAATGCTGGTTTTAAATGGAGCTGTTATGAAGTAGGTAGGCAGTTAGGATTTAACATATGTGAGAAGTAACCCACACTTAGCAGAAAAAAATGTGTAATTTAATGAGAAAATACTCTTGTATGCCCAGTAAAACTTCTTTAGTATAAAATGCTTTACAAGAACAAACTACAACTTAAGCTGGCACATATTTCTTCCATAACTCCAAAATAATTTCCCAGGGCAGCAATTTATGTTGCTTGTTTAAAATGCAGCATGAATGATTATGAGGTGACAAAGACTAACGAGACTTCATTGTTACTCAATTGGGACTTATAAGATTGTGCATTATGTGAAAGACTATTTAAAGGGAATACTATTCAAGAAAATTGGAAAAAAATCAACGCAGTAAAGCTCATTAATTTTAAATCTGAATTTGCTATTAATTCACATGGTTCTGCTTTCAAAGTTGTGAGAACAAAATACTGTTATCTTGTTAATAAAACTGTTGGAATGATAAAATGTAAAGTTGAATTTATTTTGGCAAGAAATAATTATTTTTACTTCCATTTACTGCTGAGTAGCATTGTTTCCACAGCAGAGAAACTTATTACAATTGTATATACTTATTTTGTGCCTGTCATTTCTTTCTTAAAAATATTCCATGATTCTGAAAGCCCAGAAAATATTTTTCCATCCACAAATACTCTGTATGGTTATATTTCTGTCTTTTTTGGTCTCAATTTATGAATTATAATTTTACTAATGCTATGTAGCAACTCAAATTGTTAGCATTTTAAAAGGCTCTTTGGGATGTTTCCCATGGATTTTTTTTTTTTTTTTAAGCTTCATTCTTTCTAACAACTTTCTTGGTAACTTGACACTGCAACCTTTTTTTTTTTTTTTTCCTTCTAACAGATTTATTTCCTCTTAACCATAAAAATTTGATATATTATTGTTGGGATCCTCATAAGTGTAAGGGTGTTGACACAAATTAAAAAACTGAATTGAATGTGTCTCCAGATAATTGTTGCCAGTTTTTACTTTGTCTAACGTTCTGAAGTACAGATACTTTTGCCTTACTTACTCTGTCATCTAATTCTACGAAATCATTTTAATTTACAATTGGAATTAGATCTAAGTTGAAATTCTTCTGCTACATGATGTTTCTTCAGAAAAAATTAAAATGGATTCCCCCCCCCCCCCCCCATTACTCTATTGGTGATTTTGGTACAGAATGTTACTTCTGATCAAAACTAGAGGATGCAAAAGGATATTATCCCTTAATAGCTAATAAACTGGTAGTTTGAAAGATAAACCTCACTTGAAGTATAAATAAACATTGGTCAAGAGAAAATGGGGGGGGGGGGAAAGGAACTGTTACACTGAAAATATTACTGGAAAAAGGGAACACACTTCGTTTCTCTGGTCTTTGTCTGGCTCACCCTTGCGATGCCCTCTCCTAAGCGTGATACTGCTAATCTTTCAAGAAGCAGCATCAGGATGGTGGGGTGGGGGTGCTGGGGATCCCTTCCTCCTCGGTCTCAGCTTGCTTGGGCTTATTGGGGTGTACCCTCCTCCCAGCACACATCCTTCTCCCTGGTGCCCTGGGGAGGTCTGCAAGTTGCCCCAGCACCTCTCCAGGAACCCACGGGGCTGCTGGTGGTTCCTCAGGGATGGCCTGGAGAGGATCAGGCCTTTTCCACCCCTAGCTCTGCTGGAGCCAGTGCCTGCAGAGGCAGCAATGATCACTTGCCCACTTAACAGCTATTATCACAGCTAAACTCAGCTGGGGCCATGGCAAGACCATCCCAGCCCCGAGATCTGGTACTGTTGGCTCTGTACAATGTTTATGGTCTTTTACTAGAAATGCCAAAAACTTTTACCAGGCTACAGCTGATTCTGAAGTCCAGCTTGGATGGTGGTTCCATGAGATGCGAGACACCTTTGTTCGGATTCAACTTTGAATCTAAGTCTCCAAGCTATAGGTGTTTTGCATTGTTTTCTCTCTGTGTGTGTGCACTATTGGTTCTACTCTATTGTGGGATGAGGGGTGGTTTTAGGGTTTTTGTTTTAAATATCAATGGTATTTTAAGAATGGCAAAATTCTGGTGTTAGTGGTGTTTCACATGAATTATCTCAGTAACAGGATTGTGATTAAAACCGCATCAAAATCACAGCTCCAAAAATGTTGGTGTTGGCTGTGCAACTTCTGGGATTGGAAAAAAAAAAAAAGATGTTGCATTTAATGAAACATTTTCTCCAAATACAATTTTGCACAAAAACCCTAGAGAGAGAAAAAGGAAAAGGAGAACTTTAACACTACAGAATGTTCAATTTTTTACATTAAGTTTTCAGAACAAGACATTTTGGCTTTATTCGAACTGCTATTCATTTTAAATGATTCATTTTTTTTCCTGTTCGTGTTATGAAATGACTACACTGAAAAGACAAGTTTCAGTTGTTTCCAGTGGACTCTTTTTAGAGGATATTTTGAATCATGAAAATGCTTTTCGATTTGGAAAGGCCACTTCTCTGTATCCCAGTCCTTTGCAAAACAATTTTTGTCCTTATACAGTGCTAATTATGTCTTTAACTAGAAAATACGTAGTGTAAATTTCTCAGAGAAGAAACAATCCTAGAACGTAATTTGAAAAAAATGTGTACAAATACAGATCTAAGAAAAACAGTTTTCAAAGCTTTTGGTATGTCTGAACAGCTCTTGAAGCGTACTTGGAATCTTCTTTTCTGGCAATTTGCAATCACATTCAGTATACTACATTTGTCGCATAAAGCAATTTTAAACTTGAAGAGCACTGAATGAGGAAAAAAAATGTTATGTGTGTTCTGCATTTAGAAATAGCTTGTATTGGTCAGATCTGAATGTTGTCTGGAAACAGAATTATTTAGCTCCAACATAGATTGGCGTTGCTAATAGTGCTCAGATACACTGTGATCTGGTTAGCTCAATTTTAGAATTCTTCTGTATTCTGTCACTACAAAAAGTAGCACATAAAACCTAATGAAAGGATACGAAATCCAGGGCTATAGAAAAACACACTGGTAAACCATCTCCTACGCTTAGTCATATTGGTTGGAGGATTTTTCGCTGGTTTCTGCAATTAAGATAAAAAAAAGCAATAGGCAGCATCAGCTGCCATAGCCAATTAAGTGCACCAATAATTACTTATAAGAATGTAACTTCCACTCTACAGGAATCAACCTTTCTGAAGAGCCTGCTATACTCTGTTATGGATCTCGTTGTTGTTGTTCTTTCAGTCCTTTAATAAAAAGAGAACTGTTTGAAATACTGCTCCTAGAAGTTAGCCCGTTGCCATTGGATGTCTGAACTTTTTTGTAAGCCCATAGTACTCACAATTATCTTCTTGGTTATTCTCATGACCTGTCTCTGACATCCTGAATGAATCATGACCAAAGGCAGGGAAACCTTCTTGTTTGACGGAGACGTTCTTTTAGGGCTCGGCCTCTGAGGGTAGGTTTGAAGTAGGGTAACCCAGTGCCTGGCCCCCTTTCCTGGGATAATAAAGCTTGGTGAGGGGAAAGCCCCTGTTTCCTGACTTGACTTGGAGTTCCCAATCTATCAATTAATTTCACCCTCCTCCTGTCTTGGAAGTTGAGTCGTAGCAACTTTTCAACGTGGAGGAGAAAGCAGTGGTGAGATTACTGAATTTGTAGATGCCAAAGGAGGTAGAAAGTAGCGATTCAATTAACTTCTCAGTCTGATGAAGCAGAGATTCAGGTCTCTTGTTTTTTGGTAGAGTATATTAGCTGGCTACTATAGATGGGCTTCAGCAGGAGAAATATGTCTTTTCTGGTCAATCTGCCCATATACAGCAAATAATTTATTTACAATACAAAAAGGAGCAGATGAGATGTTATGACTTAGACTAGCAATTACCTGTGAGTAGGGAGTCCTGAGTTTCAGATGCTGTTTCAAGCAGCTTGTATTCTATTCACTCATTGTTCAATGCAAAATACATTACTTGGCTAAAAGCCTTTAAAAACACAAATCTTAATGACTTGTGTTTGGTTTCCCTCAAAAAGGTTTGTTTTTTAACTTGACTATAAACCTGTCAGTGAATGTGGTTTGGCTTTAAAAATAAATCATAGGACATGGAAATAAGTTGTGTTTCTTTCTCACTCATCTAGACAAACTATTTAATAATCTGCAGAGAATGGAAAATCTACAGATGTAATTTATGTTGTACAAAATAGGTGAGATAAGTATGCAAATGGGAGAATGGAAGGTAATAGATATGAAATCCACATTTCACAGTGGGTGCCAATGCCAGCAGAAAACAGGAGCCCCCTTGCCTCTGTTCCGTCAACATGCTGGAATAGTGKGAAGTCACTGAGTTGCTATTCTGTACTGTGGACTGTGACTGTACTGAGGTCCCAGTCATACACCYGTAACAACTTCTCTTGTCTCATCCCTTAGTCATTTCCAGTCTCTCTTAAGTGACTTTCTATGTTTGACTGTGGAATGAAATCAGATGACTTTCCTGGCACGCAAGGATTGTGGGAACTTTCTGATGCATTCATCCATCTGCCATCCTCATCCAACTCTCATGTGGGATGCTCGTCATGTTTTAAGTGAACACTTGATCTCTTTATGGAGTGGGAAGTGAATTTTGCCGAAAGAATAGTATTTGTCTAATGTCACTTTTGTTTTTATCACTTTAGCAGACTCATACAAGACATCTGTCCTTTCAGAGAACTTGTCTAAAAATGGTACAGTTTTGCTGTTAGTCACTTGTTCATCTGAGTTTCATAGACTTCAGAACTACCTTCCATTCAGCAAAGGGGAAGAGGGTCCATGCTTGCTTATGTGGTATTTTTTTAAAGGCTGTTTTTAAAAAAACCATGGCAGAATAAAAAATTCTTTAGATCAAGAAGAAAAAAAGTTACAGTACTTGTTAAAATAATTGTGGAAGTAAAAGCTGCAAGAAAGTAATCTTGTAAACAACAGTTCAAATATCAGAGCATAGAACTAGAAAACTTTGTTCCACAAGAGATTGCCCTAAAAGGTAATGCATCCATCAGGTGGCTGGTGAAGGGTGGAAATTTATATAGTTCTTTGTCAGAGCACCTGGATTATTTATACTGAGTAAAGCTGAAACCAAGAAACAAAAAAGACACTAAATGACATAGTTAGCTATGATTACTAGTAGCCAGTTAGCTGCAGCATTATCAGTGAATTTGGAAAAATGATTCTTTCTCAAGACGTCCACATAGATATTTAATTCTGATTGGTGTACAGATATATACATTTTTTTATATAGATAGATATATATGTATACGAAATGCCCGCTGTTAACTTTGCGCTCTCACAGCAAGGATGGTATTTAAATTTACACAGTTCCAAATTAGATAGGAAACTAAATGTTTAATACTATCAGGTTTCTTGAGAAACATAAATTTTAGAAAACACAGTACGAGTTGGGCCATCTTCTGTGTAGATATCATCCTCACGATTCTGCTTCAACTGTTAACTCCATAGATGTGCTATGTTTAAAATCTGTTGCTATGTTGTGTATGTTTTAAGTAAAAACTTTTTCATTAGGAAAATAGCAGTGTACAGTGCGCCTGTACAACTGCTTAGTAAATATATTTCCTAATAAAACTGCACATTATGCTCTAACCAAAAAGTGTTATTCTCCATTGGAAAAGGCTCTTTGAAATATTCAGACTGAACAGATTCACATAATTTCAAGTTTTTCCCCCTAAGATGAATCGTTATTTATTAGTAGTGTATATTTTTGTAAGTACTTAATTATTTTTTTTTAAGCTGTCATTTAAGGATCTGAAAATGGTGATTGAATTCAATGTTTTGAGTACCATAATAACCATAAGCAAAAATAATATGTTCATAAACACTTTGGATTTTGGGGGAAAAAAAAAAAAAATGAAAACAAGCAAATGATTTTATGATGTAATGATTTTTATTTTCCTGTTCTGCTGATATAAAACAGCTACTAAGAGTAGTTTCGTGTTACTTAAGTAACCTTTAGGTATTCTAATGTATTTTACACATTGCACTATGTTAATTCCTTTTAAAAGGCTAATTAACATTATCATCAATGTCATAATTTCAAATGATTTAGACACATCATTATGTTTAGTTATTACAGAAAAAAAATCTTTTATCTCTGATGGATATTAAACACCAGTTTTATGAAACCGCAATCACAGTTGTTTGGCATATTAGTAACACTTTATTTTAATCRTTTTAATAGCACTGATTGTAATAAACTCATTTGGGATTCATGTAGAACTAACATTTATTTCCATAAAGCGTTTCACAGTAATTGAACATTAGTTCAGTTATGAGTGCTGGATTGCTGCCAGAATATTTCCTTCTTTCTTTTTTCTTCTGTTTCCTCACTGTTGATTTCGTAAACCCATCTTTCTGCTTCATTACCAATGAGATCATTAAATCTAAGGCCGGATTCTTAGCTAACATAAATTGGACCTCAATTCTGATTAACACTGATTGAAGATCTGGATGTTAGTTTTTGCTGTATTTTAGTAAATCATGGACTTTTTAATCCCAGAGTCTTTTGTGACTAAATTGATATTTTTTTTTTTTTTTTTAATTTTTGTAGACATGCAAATGGAGTATCTTCCCACATACGAATCAGAAAAAGAAAATAAAAATGTGTTTATGTACTGTCTAGGGGATCTGTTTCAGGTTACATTTGATTTTACTGAAAATATCCCAAGTAAAAGGATCTGAAGCCATTCGCAAGACTGCTTTTACACTCAAATCACCTTTCATGATGTGAATTACTTCAGTAATACCATTACTGTTCTACAGTAATTAATTAAACAGTTGTTGAGACCTCTTTTGTCCTTTTGCCTAGAAGAAAAAAGGGTTATTTACAAGACGAGTATCAGTACATTCTAACTTTGATTCAACAGTAATATGGAAATTTAAATAGTCAAAGTTTGAAGTGTAGAGAAGAACTGCTTATACGTTGTCTGATAGACAAATTATTCACATTCTGCACAAGGTGTTTATGACACTGGATAGTATCTCTTGCAAATAGCTTTCAGGGGATCTCAAACATTTTCAAGAASGTCTTAGGCAATTGTAATATATGGAGACTTGCAAAAGCATACGGATTGAAAAATGGGTGCCATTTTAACAATACTAGTTATTTCACATGTAAATACTCTACTTACACCTATCACATACAGTAAGTGGATTGGTGATTGTTACATACTGGTCCTTAAAAAGGGATGCTTTTGTTCTATCAAAACAGTTATTCACAGGTATGTTTGTTGTTGGCTCCCCGCCCCCCCCCCCCCCCCCCCCAAGAGACTGCTTTTATGCCTGAGGTATAAAATGAAATGCAGCTTTTGTGAATAGATTTTACAATAACAATTTCTATAACAATTAAGTTTCTAGTCCACATTTCTAGAAAAGAAAAAAAGGGAAGGGGGAAATGAAAGCATTGGTTATCTGCATAAACCATGTGATAAACTACAAAAATACCCCAGCAGTGAAATGAAAAGATAGGAGAACAGTGTGACAGTCTCTGACATGAGCAGAGACTTGGAATTTACCACGTTGTAGTAAATTCCGAAGCTTTTCATTTTTTTCAGAGATGCATTATTTAGCAAACATTAGGTCACTAGAACTAACGAGATCTGTTGAATTGCAGGTTCACGCTAGCTGTCTAAATATAACCCACTTCCATGGTTCATCTGCCACTAAATACAATAATATTAGACACTGTTTTAAATATTCTTTAAGTTCATCTCGAATATTTCGCAACATACTTGAACTAACCAGTTGTGATAGACTTTCCAGAGGAACCAAGGGCAGCCTTGGTTTACAACTGGAAGTTCTGGAATTTCCCAGTTACCAAAGAGCAGAAAGCTTGGCTTGGTCTTGGGTATCAGTTAAATATTTCTCACAAATATGTTTCATCTCATATAACGTTTACTTCCAAAATAGCAACATTAAACAATTTATACTGTTGTTGAACTTTTTTCTTCTCTTAAGCTAAAAATTAGAGATTTGAACAGTTGGATGAAACAAATCTTGGATTGAAAAAAAAGCTGCAATCCTGTTTTTCTGTAGCTTCATAAAAATCTGGTTTTTCATTAGGTGGCTTTACCCTGTCCTTCAGTAAATGGAGCAAGAGGAAATAACAATTTCCTATTCAAAAGCGAAAGATACGCTTTCTTTTCAAAATGTCTGCAACTGTGTTTTGAGTCCTGAGGAGGTTTGGTGGTGGTTTGGTTTTTTTGGTGGTGTTTGGTGTGGGTTTTTGTTTTGTTTGGGTTTTTTTGGTGTGGTGTTTTTTTTTTTTTTTTTTTCCACTGAAAATAACTGACCTGGTCAAATAAGAGGTACACTAATGGAAGTAAAAGTTTGGACAGGTCAATGAACTTGAATGAATACTATGTTCAAAACCCACGTAATACAGCCATTACTGAAATCATAAAATGGCCAGCAAGAAAGGGCATTTAGTAGTACTGAAGACATTTTTGACTGACTGAACTAAAAGAAAATCATACATGGAGATCAGGAAATAAGGGTTCATTGCCTCAAGTTCAACTTCCAAAACAAAAATTCACGTCGAAAAACAGATTTGTTAGTAGTAGTGCATCTATCTCTTTGTTATGGTTGTGGTGTTTATAATCTGGGAGGTTTTCTCTTTCCTCTTATTGCTATTATGTGAGTATTTGCCTGCACATTTGTTAGTACTTCAGTTTGGAGAAACAGTGTGTTTTGAAGCATTATGCCCTGGCTGTTTTTGACTTATACAGAGCATATGAACTAGATCTTTTTTGGAGATTGTCAGACTGGTAGCTCACCTAATGCTCTCTGATCCATAATGGAAATGTGAAGGTCCAAACCCACTGCTCCTTCAGACAGCCTTGAATCGAGTGGGTGTTTGGGATGCTCCGTCCAGAAGACATGTAGTCTAAAGTGAAACTCTGAATCTTTCAAAGTGGGGATGGTGATGGAGTGCACTCAGCACCACCTGCTTTGATCTACTTTGATCTACTGATCTCCTGTTCTGCTGAATTGCTAATGTCAGCCAAGCCTTCGTTAATAAAAAGGCTGAAAGTAGGATGGCAAAAGTGATTAGTGCTACTGGAGTAAAAGGCTTGTGGAGCCTTTTATTAAGACTGAATAATATGACCCCCACTGAGTATTAACAGAGGGGAGAGCCCACAAATAACTGAGGCAAATGCTGCAAAGGGAAGAAAAAAATCTTGTCGGGCATATGCACAGGCAACTGATGAAAGAAAAGGTCATTTAGTATGGATACGAAGAAAACAATCTGCTTGACAATTAATTTTGCTAGTATGTGTAATAAATTYCCTAGCGCGATCCCAGCTGATTATCGTTACAGCTAGTCTGCTCTAGATAGTAATAAATATGAAGCAAATCTGTACTGTCAAAGGGCAAGATGTGGGTTGTCATACTTCTGTGTAGTCTGATGGTCACGGAAAGGGTTAAAAATGTCTGACTGACTGAATTGATGCATTGGGAAGACCTCATGTGTCTTCAAATTAGACTTGTTTAATCTGACCACAGTTCTTAGCCCTTTAATATCAAGTTCCAGGAAAAATTAAAACGTTTTAGAGGTTTAAGATCATAAAGCTCCTTTGCCATAAAGATGACAACATAAAAAGCAATTAGAAAACTGTCAAATGAATATATGTCTCCTAAAGCTTTGATGCACTTAAAAGAACTAATTACAAAGAAAACTCCAGTGTGAATGTAATGATTAGCAATATGCAAATCATGGAGAAATTCAGGCAGACAAAGGTCTACAGAGACCAGAAGTTTGCCAAATGACTTGTAAATGTAGACCATGATGGTTTAATACGGTATGTGACTGTTTTCCTGGAGCTAATCTAGATAGTGGTCATTATGAAAAGGGCAATGGGAAACACTAATGTTCACTGCATCAGGATGAAGGCTACCCTCTTGCTTCAGTCATTCCACACTCAGCAGTGTATAAGAGCCTCTTACTGGTAAGATGCCATTTCTACCAACAGTTAAGTGACTGGGGTTTACAAAAACATTACAAAATTTTTTGAATTTGTGATCTGCCTATGCCTTCAATAAATAAAAGCTGCAAAGAAATTATCTACATCAAAAAACATGGCAGAAGTTTTGAATCTTTCTGCTGCAACTGGTCATCATTAAATGTACCTTTGGACATGTTATACTACACTCAAACATTTTAGAGCTAAGGTGGAACCCAAATGTTGTTTGTTGKTTTTTTGTTTGTTTGKTTTTTTGTTAAAAAGGCAAATGCAGAATAGGTGGTATTTTGGGGATAAAGGTTAGTGGGCAGTTACTTTAAAACAGTGACTTTTGATGTAAAGAGCTCTGCTGAGAAGCACTAGCTTGAGCTATCTAGATAGGAGCCAGTGATGATTCTCAGTAAACCAATGTCTACTAAACTATTTTATACAAGGAAACAAAAGCTTGTTTTTGAGTCAGTTTATGCTGGTCTGCTCTCAAAAGGGCCGGCCTGCCTGCCTTCCTTCAAGCTCAGCAAGCTCTACAACCATGGAGCTCTATTAAATTCAAGAAACTTTAGTATTCAGAAATATAGCTGAGACTACAAAACAGACGCTGGAAAAATACTTGGTATTTTCGTTCAGTGACTAAAGAATATCTGATATGTTGTTGTTTCGAAGTAGACATTTTGTAAAAATAAGAATACTTGTTATCAGTGTAAGTCTTGCTTTTGATTCTTTAAGGAAAGTGCAAAGCTAAATTGCTATGATTGCAAAAGGGGTAATTTATTCCCCTTTCTTGTTCCTTGAGATAAATAAGCTCATGTCAATAGCAAGGGAATAAAGCCCATGTGCAGAAATAGCTGGCAGGTCCTTTTTAGGTGATAAGCAAGTGTTCATTTTTCTGTTTTTAAGATTCGAATTAGAAGAGGCAGGACTCTGCTTTCTAATGGAAACTTTAACCAGATAAATGTAGATACTCCATTTTAGTACAGGTGTTCTTAGGGATACTAGTTCCTACACGCAGTGCAGAGCATTCCTGCCTTTGGTAAGAACAGTCTTTCCAATAACCTGTAATCAGCTGACAATTCTGCTGTAAAATTGATACAATGTCATCTGCTTCCCAGCATGTGGAAGCAGACTTGATTTTTTGCCTATGTTTTTGAGGCATATGTTGAAATCAAAGGTGAGACTTAATTTTTTTACTGTTTAAATTAGGTGAGTGTTATTCTCTTTCTGTATGTTTAACTCTGCATCAGTGAAGAAGTGGTATTAAAGTTCATAAATTCTCATCAGTCATTAAAGCAAAAGATGAAAAGTATGGGTCACTTGTTATCTTAATTAATACCTACCTGGTGTTTTCCAAATGAAGTGTCAAGAAGTAAAGGGTAAATTTGTGTTCAATTAATGCATTTGCAATATTTCTCCCATAACGCCTCCTAATCCCCTTTAGAAATTCTGTGTTCATCTGGGGAAGAAATAATTTTCCCTGATAAATATGCAATGTGATTTTTTTGCATACTGTACTGATTTAGGGTCCTATTCTGTATCCCTTGTGAAGTCTAAACATTCTCAATTTAATATAAAATAGGGAAGCACGTTTTATTTTCTGAATAATATTTAACCTGGTCAAATATATTCTGCAAGATGAATTGTATTATTTTCCAAATCAAAGTAATCACTGTTAACCAAACTGTATAACACATCTTTCTAGAGAATGTTTTATGTAATTAATAGAACAAGACCCATAATTTAATGAACAAACCATAGTTCAGCATAATTACTGCTCAGTGCTATTCTTTGCAAAATAAAAACACATTACTGACATTATTATTTTTTAATATGCTKTAGTGATTAAATGACATCTTAGCCATTGAGTTGCTTTTCTTTGTAATGAGGATAAAAATTACATGCTCTTCTAGCTGCATACTCATGATACAAATCTAGCATATTGAGCTTCTCTGCTTAGACTCTCTGGTGGACTACGATCAGCAACGTGATAAAGCGGAAACACCTTTGAGGGGTAATCTGAAGGATTTCTATAACTGCTGGATATAAACAAAAAAATAGCAGATGGCCTCTGCTTTTGCATCTCTCATAAGAACTGTAGCAGCCTGCAACTGGCTGCTTGGACAGTAAATCACTATGGTTAAATCTTCACTGAAAATGGTGGTCTTATCTATGGCTACATGAGATGCCTACATGGAAATCATGGTATCTTTCATCCCTTTTGCCTTCATTAGATCAAGAATTCCTATTCCTGTGCTTGCACCACCACTGTATTTTTGCACCTCTTTCTTCCTCCTGTTCCCTATCCTGACTGATACTCCTTCGGGCCTGTAATCATGTTCTTGGCATCAGCTGTTAGACACTCGAACTTTAGATCCGAAGTATGGGCCTTAAAGTATACTTTATTTTAAAGTCTGCTATGCCCTTCTCCCCACCCCTCTTGTTATTGGATTTACTAATAAGTTGAATAATTGTACCAAAGTCAAACTGATCAATTTGCATTTGGCATGAGTAGAAAAATAGACAATCACACTTCCAAAGAACGTCCCTACACTTAATTGTTTTAAGAGACACTTCCCCTTCACCCTCCCAAAAATGTGTAAGACCTTTTTGCCTTAGAGAAAAAGTTACCAGGGACAGCAGTGGAAATCTGGAAGTAGAGACAGAGTAGGTTAATGATACAGATAAGCAAATTGCCAACCCTGGTGCAATTGAAGCAGGGCTTCTTAAACAGTTATCTCTATGATATTGTTCAAGTTTACGTTCAAGTGTCATATAAATCAATAGAAAGATTTTCAGGGAGATTTTTAACTACCTCTGGTTAAGGACACAGGTAATATGTATAGACTTTCCATTCTTTTCAGTGGTGAAGTTCTCTATGTGTGTCACAGGAGAAGAGTCAGAGATCACTCATATCTCATCTAGTAGTTAGTTTACTGAGTTCTAATCAGTAAATTTAGGTATGTAAAATATTTAGTAAGTACAGATGGATTGGCAGTCAATACTATTTACTACACTTAAAAGTTAGTATGGGATACAAAGATTATCGCTTAAGCTTACTATACTTATCTTAAATGTTACATGCATGCAAAAAATGTCACTTATCAACCCATCGATGTCTGGTGTCAGGTAGGGGATCTCTCAGCCTYGAGGGGTAACCTTGAGAGGCATCCCTACTCAAGGGGAGATCACCGCTGGCACAGCCAGCTGCTGTGGAGGGAGAGCTCAACAGGCCCTGATGGCTGCAGATATTTATAGCATAAAGCATTGCAAATAGCATTGATTTGTAGTCAGAGTTTCTGCTGTATTCATGCAGTTTTGGCTGGTTATCGGCCCAGCCTCCAGCCAAACAGTTTTTTTTGGGTTTGGTCCCAAGTTCTCACTGATAGCCTCACACAATAGGATTAACTTTGATTAGGCCTACTTGCYGAGCATCTGCCTGGACCAAAGTTCAGTTAGTTCAAACAGGAGGAGTGCATCCATCACAATGTGCCAGTTCCATTCTGCATTTAAAATCATGGAAATCAGATTACATTCTCTTTTTCTTTAACTTTTTTTTTTTTTTTCACATTGCTAGGACCATGACTGTTTCAGTGTTCCATTGTCATGGATGTATTCTTACAGACACCAGCAGTGTAAGGTGTGCAAAGGGAGATCTGAATGGTTGTGCAGAGCGAGATCAGATCTCCTGCTAAGACTACACAATGTGTTGTAATATTCTTCAGGAGAAGAAGCAGGCTGAGTAACAGTAGTCTCTAAATTGAGCAAAATCTTACTTTTACTTGAATGAAAGTAGAGGATTGTTCTGGGAGACAAACAATATCGTAGTGTAGAGATTACGACTAATTGCATTGGCTATTTCTATTTTGTGAATAGTCACATAGCTTAAGTGATGAAACTGTAAAATTCTAATTGTTAAACTAGCTAAAGCATGGTGTGAAAGGACTTTGTAAAATTAAGCTATTTTAACAGCAAGTGCTTTGCTGGACTTTTGGGCTTTGTGGTGTTTATCTAATCATCAGCAGGTAAGAATATAGGAGGAGCTGAAGTTTGGGTTACAGAATGAGTCGGAAGGAGTGTCCTTCAGTTCTCAGGCAGAATGCAAAGGCACCTGGAACAAGCACTGGGGGAAACATGGGTATTAAACAGGCACAGGAGGTATTACCCAAAATTATTTTTAAACTGCCTATACTTCTAAACACTCACATGAGAATGATTGACTGTAACTTGATACAGGAAATACTAGATGTTTCACAGTGGATTCAGCAAGATACAAATAGGATGTTTTATTACTAATACAAGATTATTGTTCTAACCAAATAACACAGTTGTATTCACAACCTCTCTGGCTTGGCAAGATTAAGACAACGTAAAGATCCTATTGTGTGAAACAGTTTTAGAAACAGCTTGTGAAAACACTTTTGTAGCTTTGATAAAAACAGCAGATATCCGGTTTATGTATGGATTTGTAAACTACACCCATTGGTTACTAGGTACAGCACGGAATGAGATGTTGAAGTGTACTATTTGTTGATGTGGCACTTGTGGTTTTTCTACTATCGTGTCAGCCAGGGTTGTAGCATTGTCAGACACTAATATCTTAAAATTGTATGGTATCAATACAGCCTGACTTCTCTCATGTCTTAGTTCATGCTAGAACAACCTTTCAAACTAAGAAACTGATTTACTACAAATTTCATCACTTCTTCAGCTAGCAAAGACTATGCGTTATCTYGCAGATGAACGATAAACCGTTACAATTATCTGCCTAAAGTTAACCAGTTATTGGTATTGCAACAAATGCTCCTACAAACTAATGTAACTTTCAGCGAGGTCTTTAACAGGCTTGTATTTGTACGTATCTATAGTCACCGTTAAAAGGCATAAACAACATACTTGAACGGAGAAGAAGAAAAAAAAAAAAGGCTATACATGATTTTTCTAAAGCCTAGAAGAAGCCTGTATTTCCCAGAAGGAAATATACTTCCAATTAAAAAAGTTTACTTGAGTTAGTAACAAACCACAAAATATATACTGTTTTCAGAATGAAAGCCCCAGTCTAATTGTTGTGGAGCAGTGCATCGACRTGACTGCTACTCTGTTTATTGGACAACATATTGCATATAGCAACTGCTATTTGGCAGGTAGTTAAATCACGCAAGAACATCCCCGGCACTCAGAGGCTACTGTTTGTGAGCTGAGGTAGCCGCAGGAAGGGCAGAGGTCCTGGGCAGTCCCGTTGCACCAAGAGGCTCAAGGAAGTTGCTGGCAGGTTCCTCTTAAACCGCTTTGTGCATCTCAGTTATTTCGGAGCTGTGCACGAGTTGAGACAGGATTGCAAAGAAAAGGTGTTTACAAATACGGTGCTATGAGGAATTAAAGGGGAGAAAGAAGGGGGATCGTTGTTGGGGCTGACTCTTAGCTCTGGTACGTGGCCTAAGGAAGATGGTGTACTAAAGCTTTAATGGAGAGCTTGGGGGGTGAAGGGGGTGTCTCTCAGGCGTGGAGCAGCTGACACCGGGTGGTGGTGTCCCCTGTGACGGCCAGCCGACAGGGAAAGGGTGTCTCAGTGGGACCCCGAGCCGGGGTGCACCACCACGGCAGCAAGCACCGCAGGAGCACAGGCCCTCTGAATCCCAGAAGATGGGTCTGAATCCACCGCGAACGAAAACTGCCCGGCTCTGAAAGCAGAGAAATCCGGCGGTGCGGCAGAGCAGGAACAGACCAGGGGCGCAACAGCCGCCCCCCCGCACTGCTTCCCCACTGCTTCCCCTGACAGGGCTGGCGAGGGGGTGAGCGGGCGGCTTCCCGCCCAACGGCCGCCCGGCCCCGCGCCGCCGAGCTCCCCGCTGCTGGCGTTCCGGGAGCTTCCCGCCCGAGGCTGTGTAAGCCCCGGGGGCGACGGACAAAGCCGCCCCCCTCCCTTTCTGCCCGTGACACGTAGTGAGCCACAGGCAGGTGAGACGCATCGTGTCGCCTGTGAGGCTCGGGGCTTAAAAGCAATAGGTAAAGCCGGACGATTTAAAGTCATTAAAAGGCTACCAAGTCGGAAAGATACAACGGTAGGTGGATTAGAATAAGCCACCAAGGGGAGAGGGAGGGGTCTCACAGTGTTGTAGGGTGATGTTTTTACCTGACGAAGTTTTAGTAAAAAGGGAGCCCCTCAGCACTCACATCTCCTTCCTGACAGAAAAAGGGTACTTGTGTGATTGCAAGCCCACACCCACACCTTCAGCTGTTCAGTGTGTTTTCCAAATTACACCAATGTTGTGGAGCGACAGCAAAGGGGGGGGCTGTAATACCTGGTCTGAAGCGGCATAAAATACTTTTCCCAAAACAGGCTGCCGCCGAGTTGACAGAGAGCGGCATTTAGAGTGGAGAAGAGTACGTTTGGAGTGAGGTGGATAAAATTCCCAGGGGTTTATTACAAGGGCTTTGTTACTGAGCCTCAAATCAAGACCTGGAAATTAAGTATTCAATGTTGAGAGAGAATAAAATACTATTCTGTTATGTAGTAAATAGAGCGGACTTGGGCCTTCCATAAAGTTTCTGGGAGCAGAGTTTTTGTTACTTGGAGGCGTCACTGTTTGGAAAAGGAGAAAAAAAGGTTCTTTCTCACATTTTTGAACTGCAGTGAGAAGCTAATCCCACCTAGTAAGAAGTGGGGAATGCATTTGTGTAGTATGAATTGTGTGTCCCTAATTAATGTTGTAAAAAGCATCCTTTTTCTAATCCTTATGCATTTAAATTTCATTAAATATAAAGAAATGAGACTCAGAGGAGGTTCTGATCATTCTCATTAGTTTACACATAATGAAAATAATTTATCATTTATAGTAATTAGCTAAAAAAAGAAATTAGGTTTTTTTTGTTTAAATTTGTTTAATTTTTTTATTTAAGTGGAATAAATGATTAAACAGTGATTGAGCAGACTTGAAGCTTTTTAGTGATACAGTTGTTCTTGGAAGATGGTAGCAAAATCAAACCACTTCGGGTTTTGTGAAGTTTCACCAGAGATAAGCATTTCAAGTTGTTCATAAGTTGCTGCCTATTAAAATTGACCTGAGCGTTATCTGTTTTACAGGAGACTACTTTTGTTAGGAATACTGCATATGGCCCTAGAATGCTAAATGACGGGACTATGGCAGATTAAGGAACTGATTGCTCTTGTTCTAAATTGTTTACTGATCTTTGACATGCTGAAATATGACACCCACCACAATATTACAGCTGGAAAACTTCTGCTGTGAGAAACTGAGTAATACTTTTGCTTTTGATATACTTTTAATTCAGTAATATAGTTTCCGCTCTGTTTGAGCAATGTGTGCTCAAACATTCATTTTATTAAGTGCTTACTTAACATAGGCTAATTAAATAGCTTAGCCTCAGCTTTTCTTGGGACATGTAAGAAGTGCTGCAGTCTTATATGCTCTTGGTAAATCTGAGTCATGCCTAGATCAGAGGAAAAAAGTATAGAGAGGAAGAATGTGGTTATACCTAGGTGTATGCATTCATAATAGTCACTTAAGAAAAGTGATGTGATTCCCCTCCCCTTTTTTTTTTAGACTCCAGTCTGTTCATTGGCCAATGGAAAATACTGATTTTATCAGGCTGTTTACATATCTGACTTGGAATCAGTAAAGTTGAAAACAYAGAGCACTGCTTTGCTTCTGGTTCAAACTTACCCTTTTCCTCTGTGCAATCTGAATGCGAGTGAGACAAGCTAAAGACTGAGTTTAGAGGTGTAGTCTATATTTAAGTTATTTCTAACAGCCATGTGCAGGGCTGCAGTGCTGTTGCTACAGAAATGGTGGCGTTGAAGACGGGAGGTATGAGATGCTGAATCTTGATGTGTGGTCAAGATAGCTGGTGTGGTATAGATAGCAAGGATTTATATTTGACCTGGTTATGTTGCAGTGTTAGAAATGGTTTTGGTAAATCTGACTATCGTTATCTGTCATGAAAGTTGACGTGAGGATTCAGGAAGAGACTGTTGTGCGATACTCCAGTATTGTTTCACGTAGCTTGGCTAGCTGTTACATTTTTGTATTTAAAAATAATTGCTTTTGTTTTGAGAGAAGTCTTAAGGAAAGGTGTTCTCCTCCCCCATTCCAGTTTGTAGTTAGCTGTCCCTGACTATATGACCTATTGAGATGCTTTCTTGCATAGTGCAGGGGACCTATTATCTGAACTAGCAATACAATGGAACTGATCAGCTTCGGCATCTCTCTTTCCTTAGGCTTGAATTTGAGTGCACCTAAGTAACACATCACTGTCACTCCCTTGATTTGTTTTGATTTGCATTTGATRTATTTTAGAATATATAAAAGGAGAATGAGCTCCTTCATGGTGTCATAGCAGGTAGACATTCATATTCAATCCCCTGTCTAATTAAACTGACCCTTTAATTGGAATTTAACTAATGTGTCTGCTCATAACAAGCAAGTTAGGAAACTTAGTTTATTTTCCATTCATCCTTTGCCTGCATAGCTGTGTATTGGAGTTTGTAACTAAAATTAAGGAGATTGTGTGTAAATCTGTATATAGGAAATATTTTTCAATTATCACGTGTCCAAGTAAGGTACTGAAAAGCGTAGAATAGCTTTGGGAGAAAAAAGTGAAATGCAAAAGGAAGGGAAAGTGCCAAAATAATCTTTTAAAGCTTTAAGTCAAAATAGGCAAATGATTATAAGCAATTAGTATTGATTTTTAAATTTTGTAATAGACAGCAATGTCTATAACTTGCAAGGTAGGCTTAAAGCATAAGGGCTTGAGATCAGGAGTTTCCTGCACTGCATCGTGGTTTTCACGTTGGACTTACTTCTGTTTTATATAGTAAGCATCACCTCAGTGCTGTGCTTGATGCCTGCACGCTGTTTGCTGACTTGGAAGATGCTGGTGTAAAGTTACCTAGATTAACTTTACAGTGACTTTGGAAATATGTTAGAGAGAGTGGAAAATCTCATCTTCATATTAATAGACTACTTTTTATTGGAATCGGCTGCTTACTTGGAATTTAGCTAGGGTATATGGAAGATATATGCTGAGGAAGGACTCCATTGCAGATTTAAAGTTTCTGTCCCTGAATCAAGGAGCTCAGAAAGATTAATGAAGGCACAGCTGCTTTTTAGCACTACATGAATGGGACCTAGAATATTAATCTTTATTCTTTTTTCCATTTATATTTCAAAACAGTACCAGTAAATGAAACTAAATAGTCAAAAGAGGGATAAAGAAATGGGGAAGGTACTTCCAAACTATGTAAAGGCGTCTCTACTTGTATGTATGGGAACTGTGAGAGATACTTTAGTCCAGTACGAAAAGAATATGGAGAAGATCAGGRAAGTGACAAATGAAGTGATGACAGGTCTAACTTGGTTCATTTGGTTTTAAATAAAACAGGTTTTAAAAAGTTCTGTTGCTCTTTATTTCACCTTTTTCTTTCTTACCAAGGTATGTATCTTTTTAGGCCAAGTGTCAGTGGGGTTTCTTTAGTAATTGCTTCTTTTTTTCTTTTTGTCATTGAATAATAGCTTAATTACCATAGTAAATCTCCATCCTGACTGCTCTGTAAACAAATTAGACCTCTCCTTAGGCAGTTTTTTCTCTTCTAGTTTCATCCCTTTTGTCCAGATTCTTTAATTTTTGAATAATATAATTTTGCGCTATGAACAGGTCAGTCCCTTTTTAATTTGACATTACCCCTTTGTGTTCTGCCTCATTTCTCCAGTGCATAATGGAGTGTTTGTCACTTCTGCACAGGGGAGAGGGCTTTAATGAATTGCACAGGGTGTGCTCTAATTGACAGTAATGCATTCTGTACATTTTTTAATTAAGTCTGTAGAACTCCCTCATCTAAGGTGGGTAATTGTTTCCTGAATTATGCCCTTCTATTTTTATCAGTTTGCCTAATCTTAAAATTTAAAGTCATTGTCAAGCAAGTGACAATGAATATGTATTCTTTAATCAGCATATAATACTTGATATCATCTACTGCTTCAGAAATAACTGACTGATGTAAAAAAAAAAAAAAAAAAAAAAAAAAAAAAAAAA
>JAYKAV010000234.1:1636086-1668586 GCA_035582835.1 Phoebastria nigripes | reverse complement strand
TGTTCTTCCACTGGAAAATTGTTCTGTGTAAATTGGAATTTTCTGCACTAGCAATTGTGAGACTCTTCGGTGATTACATAGCAACCTGATTACCAGCCAGATTCTTCATACTGGAAGAGGTTCTGTCAATTTATGCTAAATAATTGATTGAAGAGTTAATATTCAAGTAATACTTTTGTTTAGTTAGGGAGGAAGATCTAATTGTTGAGCCAACTCTTAGATCCTGTTAAATGGCTTAATGGAAAATAGGTGCAATTGCAGAGACATTAATCATAATATCAGCCGTATGTTTATGATCTAGTGATGTCGGACAAGCAATTAAATTTTAGGAACTTCATTCTCTGACTTTGTCCCAARAGCATTTGGCACTTAGTCAGCCAAGTGAGATTACTATAAACTTTGTAATTTATCTGTTATACTTTACTATTCAGAAGGAATAGTGTTGGCATGAAAGTCTCATGAAATTCTGTGTTCTTCACAAGGACTTATCCATGCTGTGGTTTCCCATGTTGAAGCTGCCCTGTGCTTCAGTGGGTATGTGGTCGGTATATCCAGATTCCTTGTTACTATTGGATAGCCTCCCAAATTAAGAGATTGATCTTCCTTATTGCAAACTTGCAGGAAAACCTTACGAAGAATTTTAGGACTATGGAATTGTCAAAACTGACAAAAGTTTAAGTGCCCCATGGGGAAGATTTGGGAGGTTCAGCCATATCCAAGGAAACACAAGTTTACGTATTCAAGTCTATTTCTRTGCAAAAACTGTTCAAATCCCAATTGCTTTTCTAACTAAGGATACAGTGTTAAACCGTGTCCATAAAGAATAGTTCTACTTTGACGTATGTCAACATAAAAAAAAAATTAAATTGGATTTCTTTTCCGACCTTTTTCCAGGGAWATTATTGCACTCTTAAACTTTGAAGTAACCATGGCTATAATTGCTGGAAGGGGTGAGTGATGCTTTAGTAGTGGTATTCTTTCTGCTCGTAAGGTCTAGTCAAGATAATTTTGAAAAAGTATATTTAGCTTTTTTTTTTAGTTATAATCTTTCTGTTGTGCTCGCTAAGCAGAACACTTAACGTGATGCTCTGTAAGACACTGATGTACATTCATCAGGAAATAGAGGTGAATGGAAAAAGGCAATGATTACCACCTGTCAGGAATGTCACCTGTCCTGTTTACCTCATAAACACATTATCCAAAATCTAAGATGTGACTTGTCTATCTCTTATGAAACCTCAAGAATCCTTTATTTCTGTGCATACTCTGTCAAATGCCCGTAGACCCTTTTGTATTCACAGGGCAATCTGCTTATATTGAACAGGTCCTATGGAGAAAAAGATGGATTGCCAGTAATGTGGACATCATTTCTCACACTCACCCTTGTAAGATGACGTTATTTTCTGAGGATGAGTAAATTTTATGTCATGAAGCTGATGGAAGTTCAGTCTTTAAAATGCTTTGTCAAAATTACCTTTTTTTTTTTTTTTTTTTCCCCTATTGAATTACTAGTAGCTCAGGTAAATAAAATGCATTGGTGATAAAACTAAAGAAGGTACAATTTTTTAAGTGAGCATGCCTGCTTTTTTTCAGAGTATCCTTCTAAGAGTCTTAAATTAAAATATACAACTCTCCGACAGTGTTCTTGTCAGGCCTCTTAATTGCAGTGATCATACATTTCCTCAGTCATTTTTGAACCAAGTTTATCACAACTGTATTGTTACCTCAATGTTTATTTTCTTGACTTTTTATTTCAGCAAACTACAAAAATAACTTATAATAAATATCCTTCACTTTAAGCTATTTCAAACATTACCCAATCTGTTTCCATTTCTGCCTCATTAATTTCTGGCATATGTTTTAAAATCCATTGTCAAAAATATATTGGACCCTAGGGGGCTATTACCCGTTTTCTTCTATGTTTCCCCCTAATGGTGGCGGGCTCTCACAAAAATTTCAGTATGAGTTTTGAGTAGCTGATTGAACAATGATATTTAGAACCAACAGATAAATAATAGACAAATTGTCCATTAATAGCACACAACTTGCTATATTCATTTTCTATTTTTTTTTTTTTTATGTTGAATGCAGAGCTTGTCATTTTAAATTTAGTATTCATAACTTGGATCATTTGGGTATCTTGGTTATTTCATAGTAATTGACTAAGTTTGTCTTTAGGGAAGACATGTTTATAAATATTAGTAACTGTTGTATGCTTTCTACTCAGGCTTTATTGGAATTATATAGGGTTTTTATTTGAATCAAGGAAAAAGTGTGATGATAAAGAGATAATTCTCACTTAAACAGTGATGACTTCTGCACACGTATGCAGATTTTCAGCTTCTTCATAATGCTGCTTTTGATTTTTCCACGTTTGAAAAGTACAACAATTTAACTTTGTCATGCTTTAAAATGCTGGAAAATCATTTAATGTTGGCTAAAGTATAGTTAAAAATATGTTGAGAAAAGCACTTCCTCTGTTCGTACACACTCTCAGTTAAGTTAGGTCTTTCTATTTTGCTTTTAATATTGGAAGACAAATCATAGGCCAAATATCCTTGAATGCCAGAAAAAAGAAAGATTGTGTTCTGGTACTTAAGTATCTAGAACGGCAGGGAGGCAATTTGGGAGGCTTGTACAACCTAGACTAGCTTGCCATAATGATGCAAAGGCTATTACAATACTGTCTGATTCCTGTTGGGTAGTGTGTGCCTGCCATTTCTGCTTCTTTTCCCAATGCACCCCACTTTCTTCTTCTATATCCAACAAATTAAAGATATTATAGAGCAGATTGACTGCAGCTGGCTACAGTGCGCCACAGGAGGAATTCCAAGATGCTCGTTCAAAACAGCTTTATGTTTTTACAATACCAACCAGCACACATTCAGAATATAGAGAGACTCTCTATTTACACTGTAGTCTTCTAAGGTGTTGGTCTAGTAGCACTGATGTTTGCATTGTGCTGAAATCCTGTGGGTTCTGGCTGATCATCAAGACGCTGGACTACTACTGCTGGATTTCTGCTGGACTTTACTGACAGATTGAAACATTTTGTTGTTTAATTCATTTTGAACAAGTATTAGTTTAGCCATATAATTGCATGTTTGGTTTTTTTCCCCTTTAATTCTACAACAACAGTCCAACATGCTGTGCTCAAAACAGTTCTGAAAGTCTCTGCTCAGTGTTTCTTGGAGAGGAAAGAATGTAGACTAGACGAATTTAGAAAAATAAATTTGTTGAAAGGAGATATGCTTTGCTCTGGGAATAGCTGAGGAGGGGAACACTTAAGGAAATTGCTTCTCACAAGTAGAAGAACTTAGTATAAGGGATTTTGGAGAGTTTTACGGAAATGTTTTTGTTGTGTGGGGAAGAAATTCTCTCAGAATGAACCATCATCTGCATCACCTGCATATAGGTGTGTGCATCTGTACACATAGCTTTTATAATGAACCATTAACTGGTTCCACTGCATTCCAGTGTGAGGGGCCTACTTTTGCCTCTTTCAGGCAAAGGGTGCGTACCTAGTTGTTTCAAAGCCCAGATGGACTGCAGTGACCACCAGTGTTGGGAGGCCTCCTTCTCCATTTCTCTTGCTAGAGATTGATCCCAAATAGGTTGTAGCCTTTTAGCAAACCTCACGTCCCTCAGATGCAATAGAGTTGATAAAGCAGGGATTTCGGTGGTATGTGCAGTAACCTGGTATATAATGGTAGTTTGTTGTTGTTATATTATATTCATTATCCTTTTTAGTCAGAAGTTTGGGAAAGCCTTCCATCAAGCTCAGATTTTAGAATCTTGCAGTGTTATTTCTTATCTACACATAGCTCAAAATTTAGTAACCTTTTCTTTAAAACAAATGACTATGTCACTTCTGGTAAATAAGGAAGACTAGTTGTTACGTTCTGTTTGCAGCTATTTCTGGGTTTAGTCGTGGTTTGCTAGAGTTAAAAGAACTTTTCCTAATGCAATATGAAACAAGGGCATTACGTCTGGTTTCTGCAGCATTACAAGAGTGCTCTGATCTTCTGAAAGAAATGGATCACTCTGGACCTCGTCTTGCACTCATCGGAATAGTGCTTCTGCTATCTTTAAATGGTGTGACCCATGACCGTAGTTACAGAGTCTCACTCTTTCTTTTAAGAACTTCTTTTTATTTCAGTCACTTTTAGCTCTTCATTTCTTGTATTTCAGTGGAGGGGCACAGCTGATTGATTTGGTGTAATACATGACCTCCTGCCCTCTGGGAAGTCAGTGAATTCTTCGTTGTTGAAGCTTTTCTAAGAGACATTTCCAGGGCTCATTTTAAATCTAAATTTGATTCTGTTAGCAGTCATCTCTGTGTGACAGTTTCATTTACTTCACATGCTAATCTGTCAGATAACATGGCATCTCTCGCTGCCCCCAAATTCACAGCATTCATTTATTAGCTTTACATTGCAACAAATGCAAAAATAGATTCACCTTAATGCTGAACCTTGCCATTACATTTCAGCCTCTGTACAACTACTGATGGTTTGGGGTGATAGTGCTCTTTTAAGAGATCTATAATCTCTGGAAGTAATTATCATTTAGTGATTCAGGAACAATTTGGTTAAATGTTCTCAAACATTTTAAACAGTCTTCTGTTTTTGTGCCATGCATAATGTGATTTGCATGAAAACAACACCGGCATATCTTTGTGAGCAGTTTTTCAGAGTTTACACATCATTCTTCCTATGCTGCATTGAAAACAATATTCAGTGGTGCAGTCATGAGAATAGCAGATTTGATATCTGCTCTTCTTCAAGCACCTTATTAAAGCACTAATTATGATTCTCATCAATAGATATGAAAGTATTTTATAAAGGAATCAAATGCCGAAATTGATCAGACATTTCTTATTGACCTATTTTCTATTGACGGGTGGGGGGGGTGTTGGTTTTTTGTGGGGTTTTTTTGGTGGAGTGTTTTTGGGGTTTTTTTTGTGGGAACGAACACTATACTTATTTTTCTTTCAGGCTGATGTAACCTTTTTTCCTTTTTTCTCTCCCAAGTCATACAAAGAGGTAGTGTTTCTACAACACAGAATTGCTTTAAGTGAGCTGTGCGGATTGGTTCCCTGGTTGTTGCGCATCACTGTGATGTTTTGCAAGTTGAAATGGGTGGTATTTGGTGGAAGATGTGCTGCATCTCAGGAGATCAGCTCCTCTGTTAGGTTGGATGGGAATGTGAGGTGTTTAAACTCTGCTTCAAAGAGCAGTTCAATGGATTGTGTAAATATTTTCCCTTTTCAAAGACAGGAGATGAAATCACAGGAGAGGCAAATTTCTTGCTGTTATGCATTAAGCCATTAGTTGACCTAGGACAAAAGTCAAACCTCTTTAATCCCAACTGAGTGTCCTACTGACTATTCCACTGTCTCATTTTGTAGCATCAGGCAGAAGAATCATACTGTAGATTTCCATTTGGAACACAAGTTGGCTGAATAAGCAATCATAAATTTTAGAAAAACATGTCCTTCATTTTTCTCAGAACTTGACTAGTGGGATGTACAAGTCATTGGAAAACAGTGATAGAGAAGTGATTAATATTGATAACTATTTGGCTGCTGATACCTGAGATGTTCAGATGCCTCTTAGCAATGCAGATGTTGGAAACTATTTTGAAATTAATATTGCTATAATTAAATCACTTTAAATTTATTGTTTATTCCTTGCCAACATCGTGCCTGGTTCCAAAGAAAACATAATTTAATGATGCATCTGTAGAATTTTTGCTTTTACAAACTAGTAAAATAATGTAGTTGCTCACAGTGATGAAATGGAACTGCTTGTTATTTTCATTCTGCCAGACCTACTGAATATTTGGCACTGTAGCTGTTTGTTTAGGATTGGGAAGAGTTTTGGAATTACTCATGGCATTTGAGAGGACGATAAAAGTAATTTTGAGAAAGATACAGTTGTGTCTTTACCAGTGGCACATCATCTTCTGTTGTCACCGAGATGTTAATATTTTAGATTTTTGGTTTATTTTGTGTGTGTGTATGTTTGCATGCATGGCTTAATGCTCGTAGTTGGTCCAGAGGTTATTTGTTTGCAAACTCACACTGTGCGAAAGCATTTCTAGTATCCATTTTAGGTGCGCGTATGTTGATGATGAACGTGTTACAACAGTACAGAGTCAGGCCCCTGTCACGATCTCTAATATCGCCATCTAGTACTAGTTCTTAATTCACAGAGCTAAAGAGTAGAGGTGTAGGSGAGAATGCAAACACCTAGCTAATATACTATATAGCTGACTGGCAGTATATACATTCTCCATGTTCTGTACTCTTTTCTTTTTCTCCCCTACTATGTTAGCACTGTAGGAGGGGTAAGACATCAGCTAATGCTATAACTGTAATGCTGTACAGTAAGAGATACTTGCTGAATATTGTATTTTTGCATGGACTGTGTTCCTCTTGAAATGTATAAATTGTAAAACCACAAAGGAAAGAACTAAGGCAAGGAGCGGGACGTTAGTCATTGACATCAGTAGAGCAGAATCTGATAGCAGGAGGCTTTATGAAAAACAAAGTCACATAGTAGCTTTCAAAATGTGAGAAAACACTTTATGACCTGTGATACTGGACAGATACCACTAAATGGATAGCACAGACTTACAGCTTTTGTGTACTGGCAATCATCAAGATTTCTCACAGAAATGAAAATTTCCTTAGATCTGGCAGCTACAAAATACTATATAATAGTGACGTGCAAGACCTTGTGACCCAATGAAAATTAYGACCCTCTTAACAAATAGTAGCTCTCGGTGGTAGGTGGACAAGGAGTACTTCTAGAATCTGTCCAAAAATATTTCTAAGAGCTAGCTTACAGAATATAAAGGTAAYGTGTTTTAAAAGTTGTTTGAGCAAATGTTTGGCTAGTCTACATGAGAAGACTACATCTGAGACTTGATCCGTCTTGAATATTGCATCTATTTTTCATGCAAAGTAAAATTAGACGCCATTGGATAGTCTGATACAAACAAAACTCATTTTAAGAACAGAATATTTTTAAAAATGTATAGGAGTATGCTAAAAGTGTGGAAAGTTAAAATAATAAAACCTCTTTCACGTATCCTGTATTTTATATAGGCATATTACTTTCTTCTTTATATGCAGGCTACTTTCTTATGAGTTGCAAGTAGGAGTCTTGATTTAGAATCTAGACCTGAGAACATGACCAACTCGATGCCATTTACATTTTTAATTTCAGAATAAGTTTTACTTCTGTAATAGCAATAGCTGTCTCTTTTATATGAAAAGCAGTTTCAATAGCAGAGGCTCAGGTATTTGGGTCATCTTCATGTAGGCTGATTTGGAGAGCTGATTTGCTTGAAAATTACTTAACCCCCCCCCCCCCTTTTTTTTTTTTTTTTTGGCCGGTCTGTTTTTCAGCTGGATCTCTCTTTCTCTCTCTCTCCCTTTCAATGGATACTTAACACTGGCATGATAAAAGGGCTTGTATGGAGTATGAGTGGATAGGAAGACAAGAATTGTGTTGCTTTGGCTGCCAGTGCCTAACCATGCTTATAGAGGAGATAATGTGAAATTAGTTGTCTGCAGTACTTTTAACACACAACTGAGTGCTGGAAGCTGTATTTTCCTACAGTGACAAACTGTTGGGAGGTTTTTACTTTCCATGGAGCTTTGCTTCTCCACCCTTTTATTTTTACTAAATCTAAAATCTAAATTCTACTATTACTAGCATGATTATTATGGCAATTAAGAGCTTAGAAATGTGAACATTCCACTTGTGCTTACAGCCGTTATTGGAAAATGGAAATACTAAATGCTAATATAATCTGAAAATTTTGCTTTGTTGGCAAAAAGTCTCATGCTATACCATTTTCATACTCTATACATTTAATGTGAGAAAACCCTAATTTAATATCATAAAAATGCTGTAATTTAAAGTTATTATTCTTGTGTTCCTTTAGGCTGCATGCATGAATATAGGTATAAGTGGAAAATGTATGATCTGTTGTGCTGTGTATGAGGAAGTCATTAAAGCCATGGATAGGAAAAACACGCAATTCTAGTTTCCCATTGTTTTTACATTTGTGTGACTGAAGTGCCTTATTTCCCAATCTAYGTTAGGAAGACTTGTGAATAATATGTAAATTAAGCCTGCTTTGTATGTATGTTAGCTGAATCTGGAGTGCTTGTCGCATGTTAGTCGTGTTAGTTATGGCATACACCTATTAGCTGATCCTGATAAGATGCCTGTAAGTGTTCTGTGATGCCTGTAAGTATTCTGTTAGAAAGGAAAGTTTAGAAGATGTCCAAAGCTACCGAGTGCCTCAGCCGCTGAACTAGAAATACAGTTCAGCTCGCCAGTTGTCTCCTCTAGACCATGCCTCTAACAAGAACGATAGACTTGTACGCATTGTTGAACTATAGTAGAACGGGGAGGTGATTAAAGAAATGAAGCATGACACAGTGTCTCTCTTGCAACATACATTAAATATGAAATGGAAATACAAATGGAAATAAGATGGATTTCATACTGTTTACCTTAGAGAAAGCCAAGTTGTGTCTCTCTGGAAATTAATTTGAATATTAAAAGCATATATAAAATTGAACTTACTCTCAGCACCTAGTCCAAGCCCAGCTGCYCTGTCCCAGACCTCCTAGTGCTTTGGGTTACAATACATTCTCCTATTCATCCGGCTAGGTTTCCATAAGTGTCTTTGAAGCCTTCCATAGCAAATTCTATGGACAGTAAGAACGACTTTTTAGTATCTTTCCAAATGTCTGCTAGCCAGTGCACAATATTCTGGTCTGACAAAAAAATGTTTAATTTCCTCCTATTCCAGTGGATTCTAGTGTTGTTTGCTATGAAGACTATGAAGTACCATTATTTTGCTAGCCTCTTGTTTTACTTTGGTTTGTAATTCCTACTGAGCAATGAAGGAAAGCGAAGGAAGTCCCAAGTACTTTTATTTTTCCTTTTTAAATAACAAAAACGCTTGTTTTCATTTACATGGATTTCACATTATAGTAGTAGTACTAGTTTATACCTTCTTGGGAGGACTGATAATGCTAGTGAAAACTCCTTAATTTTATAATTCACAAATCAAATGACAGGAGGGTGGTGCTAACTGAACATAAAGAATACTCAAAATTAATTTGAGTTCAAACTCAAAATTAATTTGAATATGGTATAAAAATTGGCATATGCCTATCTCTAGGAGTGAGATAGGCCTGTCTCTTTATCATAAGTAGCTGAGCRTTGTTTAACAAAATCTGTCTGCTGTTTTGTAAGTAAGTGTCAGATCTGGTAACCTTTCCACTGACAGTTTTTCCTCTGTCTCAGGGGGAGATAATTAAGTCTTACTATTTAGGAAAAGCCTACTACTTTTTCAGCTTCAGTTTGTTTTTAGAGTTGTACATTACTTTTACACCACAGATTCCAGTGGTTTTGTTTTTTGTARTAATAATCACTTCTAAAATCATGCCCTATGGTGTGAAAGCACACTCTGTTTAAAGGGAGAAAAGCAGTTTACATAGGGCATTATTCTCTGTATATAGCAGAAGACAATGCTCTTAAACTGCAGTCAAAACCGCATTTTTTTTCAAACAGACAAGCAATAGAATAAATGGCCAATGAAGTTTCTGTAATGTTTGGCATTAGTGCTAGATTGGTACCTGCTGCTGCCAGGTAAGCACAAGGGCACAAGGTAAGGGGAGCTACAGGGGTATCCTGAGGAAGCTCTAGGAGCTTCTAACAAGCTCAGTCAGCTGCCCTTGACCCAAGAGTGCCAGCAGCCTTTGTTGCAGCTGGCCCCTAATTATAGAGGGTCAAGCACCCTTCCAGCTAGTGCTAGGGAGAGGCCTATATAAAAGCCAGGCATAGAGCACAGCTCCCAGAGTGTGACTAGCAGATGCGGTTCATGCAGAAAGGTGCAGAGAAGGGACCCTCATCTGAGGGCAGACCAGCCTAAACCTTCTCAGTTATGGTGGTGACTCACCACAGGGCACGTTGCCCAGCAGGTGTTGGAGCAGCTATCGCTGTCAGGGCAGGGGCTTTGACCCAGACACAGCTTCAGATGATCGATGCAGCCCCCCACATCCCAGGCTGCAGGGACTGTCTGGGGACTCTCCCTGAGGCCAGGAGAGATGGTCTTCTGTCCTGCAGGTGGTGTGCTGGTTTTGGAGAGCTGTGTTGCCAAGTTGAAGAGTTAAAGGAGGAAGTCGGCAGGCTATGTACCATCAGAGAGGATGAGAGAGACAGAATCTTCTCAAAGATGCAACAACTTCAAGAGCCCCAGAGCCCAACTGCAGTGACGTCTGCAGAGTCTGTCCTTAGAACAGTAGGTGCAAGCTTTGGGAAAGGTTAAGGGTGGAAGCTGGTGACTCCAGCTCCACATGAAGGTTTGCAACTATGGGACAGGTTTACTACCCTCAAAGCTGAGGAGGAGCTGGGTATGCTTTCAAGCAAATCATCTGGACCAACTGACTCTGAGCCATGGAAGACCATCAGGAGGAAGCAGTGACTGATAGTAATGGGCGACTCTGCTGTGGGGAACAGACACACCCATCTGCCTGCGTGACTGCAAATCTGGAGAGGGGGTCCTGGTGGACAGCAAATTGAACGTGAGTCAGCAGCATTCCCTTACGGCAAAGGAGGCTAATAGGATCCTGGGCTGCCTCAGGAGAAGTGTTTCCAGCAGGTTGAGGGAGGTGATCCTTCTGCTCTATTCAGCACTGGTAAGGCCACAGCTGGAGTGCTGTGCCCAGTTTTGGACTTCCCGGTACGASAGAGATGGAGTTACTGGAGAGAGCATAGCAAAGGTCCACTATGATGATTAAGGGACTGGAGCATCTCTCCTATGAGGAGAGGCTGAGAGAGCTGGTTTTCTTTAGCCTGGAGAAGGCTCGGGGGAGATCTCATCAATGTGTACAAATATCGGGGGGGAGGGGGGGGCGTAAAAAAGACGGGTGCAAAGAATTTGTTTTCACATGTGAAGATGAATGAAGCATAATAAGATTGGACAAACTTCTTTGTAAGGATACATAGACACATGGAACTTCAATCTTAATTATATGTTGTTATTTACCTGCCTCAATACCAATAAGCAGGGAAGATTAAAAGCCAGATTCAGCTTCAGACCTCTTCCATAYTTCTTTATACCTGGTGATCCTGCACTTGTAAAATAAAATATTGTCCCTTGCAAGCCTTCCCTTACAACTTATTCCTCAAACACAAAACAGTGTTTTGCAGTTATTTATATGCAGTCTCCTGCCTCAAGCTATGCAGAATTTCTGTGAACATTTTTAGCTGGATATCTGTTCATATAATCTTTGGCAATCAAGTTTTAAAGTATAGGAGAAAAACATACCAAATCATTTATGGGCAGATGTTGTAAAGTGTGTAAAGAAAAGAATTCATCGGAGTTTTGCAACCTGAAAATTAGTTCTCAGGACAAGTATAGATGGTGACTAACTTCTAGGTAATACACAGTTCTCTAATAACAGTATTTTTTTTTCTCTCCCAGTAATCTGTTCTGGTAAAATAATAGAATCCCTCAGGCATGGTATTGTCTAACTGCTTTATACTGAATGTATGCAGGTATGTCTTACTCAAACACTACTCCTGGAGGGGTGTGTATATTGTGGGGTTTTTTTGTTTTGTTTTGTGTGTGTGGTTTTTTTTKTTTGTTTGTTTGGTTTTTTGTTGTTGAGGCCTTGTAATTCAGTGGAGATGTATATATGATAGGATTGAAAAGAGTTATTGACTACTGCTGACTGAGTTAAGAGGAATATAGCAACAGAATAATGACTGGAAAGGTTTAGAAAAAGAACTCTTTTATTGGTTGATGCAACTTGGAGTAGGCCACCTGTACAACCTGCAGCTGGCCTGTTCTCTGCGCTCTTTGAAAACCTCTGAATTCTTTAAATTAGTCAAATTGAAGTAATGTTACTAATAATGCAGCATGTTTGAATGCTGTAAATTCTCAGTTGTGGATTCAAAATTCACTGCGGTTTGACAGCTTTAACTCTCTTCCTGKTTTTTTTTKTTGTTGTTGTTGTTTTGTTTTTKTTGTTGTTGTTGTTTGTTGTTTTTTGTTTTTTTTTAAGTTGACTCTGCACTTCTTCGGAGTACCACCATGGATCATAAAAGATAAGTGATTTAGTGTAAGGAGCATAGGGTTTTGAAAATTTCAAAGGTGTGACAATGCTGTAGCATTCTGTGTTCCAAAAATGCATCTTGGAATTTCTTCTTTGACATTAGAGTGAGAGAATGACTGTAGTGAAAGTCTGGCTCCTTTTGTTTCTTCCATCTGCTACTAATAAAAGAAGACTTCCTTTGAAGTTTTGGGTGTATGATGTTATTGGTAATTACATATTAGCTCATCCTAATCTTAGGAGGATGCCAAGCTCTCTTAAAACATTTCCTTGCCTGTTGTCATTCAGGCACCAGAATTACTTGTTGATTATTCACGAGTATGAGGAAGAGCATTTAAAGGGAATTTTTAATGTTTTTCTATTAAAAATTGAATCAAAACCCTGATGCTCTGAATTGTACGAAGGGCAAAGAGCTTGAAGAATGAGTGTCAGGCAGTTTGGCGAAGAAATACTTTATTTAATTTTCAGGTACAAACTTTGCACATGGGAATTAGAGATGGATGAGCAACTGGGAGCAGATGTGTTGGGTAATGGCTGCCAAAGATTTTGGCAAACCTTTTTTTAATTTTTCTAACCTGTTCCATAGATACTATGAATGTTGATAATAGGAACTGAGGTGAAAATCCTATACAGCAACATAAAGAGCAGCGGATGAAAAGCATGTTTCAGGATTTTACATCTCATTTAAAGTTGTCAGTGCTGTGTAAAAGTTTTACCCCTTCCTAAAATAATTGTTTAATCCTGAGAGGTGTTAGGCTGATAGCAAAAGAAGTTCATGCCCTCTTTGCTTAAGTAAAATGCAGCCAGGCAGATAAATAGATTTCTCATCTGCTGTGTGGTGTTAGTCACAGGGTTGTGTTCTCTTCTCATTTTTCTGGAAGCTACAGAAATTGCTGCATGGGTGTGTGGCACTAGCTATTGAGAAGTCATAGTGAATTAGTGGAAGTCTGGAGAAATCTTCACAAATTCAGCATTAGTATATGCAATTTTTTCCTCAGCAGGCTGCAGAACAAGCTACCTGTTGGTCACAGAAGGCATCTAGAAATATCTGACAGTGCTTCCTAAAATTTGATACTCAACCAGAAGTTGGGAACTGCTGTCTTAACTGAAAGCTTCTGAGACTGGGGAGGGAAAAAAAAAGAAGTGGTGGTGGTGTGAATGCACATCATATGTGGTAGTATCATAACTCTGCTTTGCCCACAGTCAAAAATAGGCAGTGATATTAAAGTTTATTTTTTGCCTCCTAAGGCACGCAACATAGAACTCCCAAAGATTCCTATAGTTTGCTGTATTCACTGACTTGATGCCATACGATAGAGAGTGTTGCCAGAAGGTCAAGGAAGGCTATGCCAACATTACCCAGCTCTTATAGAATATGGCTCACTTGGTGTGTCTAAACTTTGGAAGCAAAATTTATTTTCCTCTGGAATTTTTCCTTCTGGAAATTAATTTTTAAAGACTTTATTTTGATTCCTATATAACCTCTTAGGTTTCTGGGTTTCTGAAAAAACTATGCGTCTCCTGTATCTGTGTGAGCAAAGGCTTTGAATTGATGGTATATTCTATCATTGTGTACATAGGTATCTTTTATATTTTCTTTATGTCTAATTGTTGTTTTCTTTTTTTGTTTTTTTTTTTTGAAAAAAGTCAACTGCAACAACATCTTGTTTTTGATCTCAGCAGTTGTCACAGGTGTGGGATAACAATAAAAATACTGCATCTTACATCACTGTGCACTCTGCTAGGGCTCTACTGAGACTTAATCTACATGCACCATCTCTGCAGCATGTAAAGGCTTTAATAAGAGAAAGTCAATGAGCCTCGTGTACCTTTTATAAAACATGACATAAGGCAATATAATTAAAACTAAACTTATTTCCTGTGGTGAAATTAACTTACAGAAATGAAGGTGTTTATTTATTAAATAGGATCTCTGGAGTTCTCGCCTTATTCTTACCCCTCCTGGGAAAGTTTTGATTGTTTGCTTCCTTTCTCTTGCCTGCTTGCTGTGTAATTTAAAACTGATATCTTCCTTTGGGAAACAAAATTTGATCGGAGAACAGCCTGCATCACTAGCTAAACAAATTAGCAATGTTTTACTCGCTTTTCTTTCTCTATTCTTTGCCCCCCACCCCTAACTGTAAGGGGAAGAAAAAAAAAGGTTTTAGAAACATAGTAGTGCAGAGTAAATTGTTTTTTCAGTAACAAGGAGGGCCTTTTCTTTCGTGGTAGGTAAACACTTTTTTTTTTTTTTTTTTTTTAAGTAGCAAAGGAAGATAGCAGGTGGTTGCTTTTTTGTTTGTTTCCTGCGACCAAGTCTTTCGGTGTTCATTGTTGGTCTCCTAGTACGTGAACTGACTGGGTGCAGCTGCTTTATGTTATATAACATGTATTTATGGAAGGATTAGAGATATGTGAAATCAGTGTTGGTTGCTACTTAGCTTAAAATGGCCAGCAGTGTCTTTACAATGATGTATTAAAATACAAGGCAATGCAGCAGAGTTTTATTTGCTTTATTAAGAAAAACAAGTATCAGTGAGTGGCTAAAAGAATGATTATGGCCAAAATCAAGAAAGGACAGTTGTTTCTTTGTGTGCCATGGTTTTTGCTAATAAGATTATTTCAAATAGAAGTTTTCTTTTAATGTGAAAGTATGTAAAGATATGGGCAAAATCAAATCTTCATGCTCGTAAACTTCAGTTGAATGAGTTTGAATCTGGATCCTGTATGGATCTGATCTGTATGGTTTGGATTTCTGCACTAATACGGACAGAAGAATAGTTATTCTTTTCAGAATGATTTAGTTAAGCATATTTTCATAATCCTTTCTGCATAGGCAAAAAGTTGAATGATTTAGATCTTGTAGTCCTTACAAAGTAGTAGTAACTTGTAACTGCCTTGGAAGATTTTTTTTTTTTTTTTTAATATTTTGCACACCTATACACTGTCTATATGGAATTATTAATTATTATATTCTTTCTTTGCAAAATCATCATGGTTTTCCTGTATGTTGTAGAACTGAGAACGATTTAGAATATTCATTGGAAACTGAGCCACAAAAGTTTCATGTTCTAACAGAAAAAAGAATTTCTCTTTTTTCCTAGYAATGATTATTGAAATTGTGCTAGAAAATTCACAAAATAAAAATCAGCAACCAGCACTTCATCATGCAGTGAGTGGAGGTTTTTTATAACTCTGATATTTAGAAGTAGATTGATACTGTACTGTATCTTTTGGTTTGAGTGAAGAAGTCCTTTATTATAGTGATAGATGACAGCATTTTGACTGTCAGTGATTTTCTCGAAGCAGTATCATCACATTTGTTACCTGCTTATCTGCATCAGTGATACCTGTGATTTAGGTTCAGTTCTAGTCTTGTGTGAAACATTTGCTAGTATATGCTTTTTGATGAGATATGAAAATCAAAAAACAATCCAAGTTTTGATGATTTTTTTTTTTTAAGACTTCTAGATTGCCAACTCTGATTTTTCAGACTTGCCAGATTTTTGTATGCTATTAGTATAGTCTGAATAACTCTTTGAAGAACTGGAGTTAGAGAAATGTGAAAACACTGACTTGCTCTGAAGATCTCGGTGAGTTAGAGAGGTGGTCTGGAAGACTAATGCACAATCTCAGACCTACTGAAGGAGCTCACACTTCAGATGCAAGAGGCTGATATTGGTTTATTTCACTAAACAGGAAGAAAGTTTAGGAGAAAGCTGGATTTTCACTTTACAGAAATGGTAGGGCAACTTCTTGGTTGTCCATCAACAACTATGGTTGATGTGTACTCATCATACATGAGGAGTTGATCAAGGAGCACTTTGGCTTGACCTTTATAGGACCTATCAAGAGAAACCAATGTGACATTAAAAGTTGTCCCAGTGGAAGTTAAAAAGCCTCCTTAACCTTCAAAAAGCATACAAAATACTGCACTTTTTTCCATGGCCCCCGAGTACTTTATTTTACTGCTTTGTAAGTTTTGTTGTGAGGTTTTTTTTTCCTAATTTTGCAGAGTAGCAAGGGAAATGAGCATTAAAAGGGTTTTTGAACTGAGTGGAAGTCCTTCTGCAAGAGTGCTGAAGAATAAACATTTTTTTGTAAGAACTCTCTTTCATTCCAGTATGCTTCTAAAGCTTCTCATCTTACAGCCATTAATATCTTCATTTTGGAATCGTTTCTCCCTTACATCCTGGAGTAATACAAGTTTTCCAAGGGCTTATAACTGCCTTACTGTGCACTTTTCAACTTTTGTGGATATTTAATTGCTAGAGAAGTTAATTTTTCTCCTTATGGAATGTGCTATTGATGGTTTTATAAAGTGTGTCCTCTCATTTTAAAACAATTAGTCCTAAGAAATGTAATTGAATGAAATTAAATTCATGAGGGAGGTAAACACCAGGGATGGAGAAGAGCTATTTAAACTAAAGGACAATATTGACACAAGAACTAATGGGTGTAAGTTGGCTATGAATAAATTCAAGCTGAGAGTTAAAAGAAGGTTCCTAATTGTTAGAGCAGTGAGGTTCTGCAATGTTTTTTCAATCAAAGCAAAATCATAAGCACTCTTAGGAAGGAGTTTGATTGCCTTATGAAAAGCATTAAATTATGCAGTACTTGTCATGGCTGGGGACTGGACTGAAATTCAGTGGTCCTTTCCTGTCCTGTAATCCTAAGAAGTGTATACTTTGAGAGATTTGTTTATGAGTCAGAAATTTATCTTTAGATGTCTTGATGGATGCATAAATTTCATTCATGTTGATTTTAATCACAAGGTCAGCCCTYGGCACATTGTTTGATGTGTTAATTYTCGAGTCTACCTGGAGTCTCAGTTCAAGTTGTGGAGTCTGTCGGTTACTTGTATGTGATAATAGGAAGTTAGATATTGGGATAGAAGCTGGAGGTTTCTTGCATTTCAGTTCTCCAAATTTACATGAAGAAAGGTTTATAATCTTTTTACCTGACTCTGTATGTGGAATTAAAAGAACTGTTTTTTTCTTATTACCCCTACTCATTTTTAATACAAACCAAAATAGCCCTCTAAAAAGTGCACTAGAGCAGTCTGCTTGGGTAGCTTAAATGTTGCTTACTGTAATCTAGAGTAAAATTGAATGTGTTTTACTTCTGTATTTAGCCCGTTTTTTTCCCTCTGTATCTACCTGAAGTGTTTAAAYAAAGGGAAATATACTAGCAAGGCAATGGAGAGTTTTTCTCATTAAAAGCRTGTGTAGCCTTACTTGTACAGTTACCCATTCCAATGACTTGTACTGCCTCTAGTGCTGACTGTGGTAAACATGAGTTACTATTGATTCAGCTACATGATGCCCGCAGACCATATTTCTGAACTGTTATGCCCTAGAACTTAATTTCTGTTCCTGCTTTAATTTTTTTTCATGCTGAAAACTAACCCGCTCCTGAGTTGCTGTCAAGCAGTAGACTTCAAGGAGACTGAGCTGACTTGCAGGTGCTTGAGAACTGGCAATCTTTTTACAGTCTTTTCTGCCTCCTCATGCAATCCTGACATCTTATTTTGTGTGTTGGGATTTTTTTTTTTTTTTGACCTTTCATACTAGCACCAAAATGTCAAGTTATTTCATGAATTAGCCAGAAAGACACTATTAGTTGGTTTTTGTTAAGTTCTCATTCTTGTATTCTGTACCGTCCTTAYACTTGTTTAGTTTGACACTTAGTGCTGCACAGATTGATCCAATCCTTTCTGAAAGTCATACTGTGGAAACTGAATTGGTATATATTTAAATAAAAAGTTTAATCTCACCATCAATAACTGTAAAAAAATAACCCATCTGACCACTTAGAAATGGACCTCGGAAGTTTAGTTGTACATGTTCATAGTGAATATGTTTAGTAACCTGTGTCAGCTGAGCATTTGATGTACTGAGTTTAATCAGGAAGGTTTTCTTGAGGCTTATCCATAATGTGGAGCAGCTGCTTGCATGTACTGCTGTCAGGGAATGGCAGAAGGCCTGTTATTACTTCAATATGTTAAAAAGAGCACCCTCTTTAATGAAAATGTATTTTTATTTTGTTAGTAGATGTTAAGATGTGCCTGTGTATTAAGGGTGCACTCCATTAACCTTTTGCTTGCAGAGTTGGGTTAGAATCTGGAATGGCGCATCAGAGGGCCTTTCAAGACAAAGTTGAAAGAATCCCTTGTGCAGTATATGAAAGGCTGGCCTTATGCCATCTGACAATTGCTTTGATCACGTTTCTCTTCTGGGAAGGTGGTTTTTATAATAATAGACTCTTACAGGTATTTTCAATAAGCTATTATGAGTGAAGCAGATAAGTACAGTAAGAGTCTTTGATGTCCATTTGATTTGTCAATGGTTATTGTGGGGGTTTCATTCTGAAGTAATTTTTTTTACCAAAACCAGTGTCTAATTAAATCAACTAACTAAATAACACAATCTAAAAAAAAAAAAAAAAAAAAAGCCTTACTTCCTTTCTGGAAAAAATGAGTTTAGGAATAGGTTCCATATTCATGTTTTATTTACAATTGTAAATGCACATTTTTCATCAATATTTTCTGACAGGTTTGTATTGGATTTAGGCCCAGAAGGTTTTCTGCAGATGCAAGGTTTCCAAAAGCTATTGTTTTAGTGATTTTTCACAGTGTATTATAAATGGCTTGTTTTCTTTACTGATTTCTCTTCATTTTATTGTATCTGAAGACATGCTCTGCAAATTAATGTATTCCTAGTGAGTCCAGCCCCAGTTAGTTTAGCCCTTTGTGAACTGTTCTTGTTTTTGATGTGGTTGGGGACTATAGCTTTGAGTACTTCATGTTTGGAACTAAAGATTTATAATCTGTGCAGCCATCATTTGCCAGTCTGGCATAAACACACAGCATACTTTTTCCTCTCCTGGTGATTAAATAACCTTTAGGATATAGCATTCACTTTCAAGCATGTCTTAGTAGTTTATAGTCTTTAATAGATACACTTGAAGATGGGTTTTTGTAACTTTTGAGTGATATTTGATTTCATTTGTGAACTGAGTGATAATGATTTACATCATTACGCAATAAAATGATTTTTTAAAAAAATAATTTCTGAAGTAAAAGAGGAATGGGGGAAACCTTTGTTTCTGTGGTGTGACTTGTTAGTTTTTTTGTTTTTTTACTAGAGTGAAATTTATTAATGCCACAGACATAACACAAATGTCATAAACCAAAATTGAAATTAAAGACACAGAAAATTAGGACAAAGGGGCGGAAGGAAAGAAAACAAGGGCTTTCGGAAATGTGCATGACCTAGCTTTGTTGCTGCTGCTACTACTGGTCATTAAATTCTTTACAGGAATAATAGGAACGTTACTGTGAGTKAGTGAAAGGGACGGTTAACTTAAACTTTCAGCTCAGCCTAAATGCTTTCACAGGTCCCATCTTTTACAGAATATCAATCAGGTTTGGAGTCTCTTAACTTTGGGACAGGTTAGCTTCAGGAAGATAGAACATACGGTCTTCATCAGTGTCTAGTCTGAGATACAGTAGATAAGAGTTTCGCTATCTGTGCTTCTACAGATTGTGTGTTTTTTCATCAGAGGTGCACGATATTTTAATATCAATCTTAAAATGCACATAATTTTCTATTCTACCATTTGTCTACACTGTAAGCTCCTTGAGGTTCTCTTGTTTACATCTTCTAATGGGATCTTGATCTCATTTGAGAATCAGGTGGCTGTAATGTCAGGTAAATACAAGTTAGTGGGAAGTGACTTCAGCCGGGTGCAGATGCCCTTATATTATAAATCCCATGTGTAGTTTCTGTGCTGCTGTTTACTGGAGTGCACTATTTCTCACGCAAATTTATTTTCAACTATTAAATGGAGGGCCAAGCATTTTTATATAGAAAGTTTATGCCAGAATGTTTGTGAGGACTGTTTGCACTGTCTTTTGTCTCCCCAGAGACTGTACATTGCAGGGTAAGTGTTATATCCATGGTACATACTGAGGCAGGGGGCAGGAGGGAAGACCTAGTAGAGTATTTTACAAGGTATTCAGAAACAACAAGAGAATAAGTGCTAAGAACAGGAAGACATTCCTAACTGATACGGAGGAAACCATTTGTTCCTTAAATGCAATGTARAGATTTTTTTCGTACCTATTTTCTTCTGAAATGCTTCCAGTGCCAGTGGTAGCTTTGGTTACTGGTAATGTAACAGCCCAGCAGGCATATTAGGGCTGGCTGAGGTRCTGTTTAAGATTAAACTTTTGTAGGAAACTTTTTTCCGCAAGAAAAATCCCAAACCCCAAGGAACCCTCTTGCTCCTTTTAGTAGTTTGTAATCAGGCCTCTCTGTGTTGGCATGTTGTCAGTAGTTAAGGTTTCTGTCTTCCTACAAAAGTTATTTTGTGACTAGGGTTGATTTGCTGTTGGACTGTTTTTCAATGGCTCTAAAGATAATTTGATAATGAGCATTAAAAACATTGACAGCGGTAAAGAAGAGAGTATGGATAGTTAGAATAGAATAGATAGTTGTGCATAATGTTTTAGTATTTGAAATTCACCATGCACATTAATTTCTTTTTAAAAAGTTTTGTTAGAAAAATGTTCAGACAGAGAATTATAATTGTAGTCTAAGTGGTTCTGGCCCTGGTTTTCTTAAATTAGGCATTTTAAATCTGTATGTCTGGTAATATATCATTATGGAGTATGAGAGCAAATTGGATGTGGAGAGCTGGATGCAGTGCTTCTGAGAGCTTCTTTTCTCTCTGGGAATAAAACCATATGTTTGGTAGACTCTTAGTCTGAATCAAAAGGTAGAGTTGAATTGTTTGCTGAACAGAGAGAAATCAAATAATACTTAATTGACATTGTTTTATTTAAGAGAACCTGTTTTTGTTTTAACATAAACTGTCAAGGTGACCTGTTTAGACTTAATTCCTRTTGTCAAGAATTTGAAGTTGCTGTAACCCTTTGTCATTAACAAAACAGTCTCTTTTAACAAAGTAGAAGAGACAAGGCTGATAGTCAAAGTTTACTATTTTCACTGTAAGTAATGTTTATTACATATTATTGATTTTTAAATACATGGATTGAAGGTATTTGCATATGTTTTATTCTCCAAATGTCTGAATAGGTCAGATGCTAAGAATAAAATGCATCCATACAACAGACTGTTTTGCATGGATAATGCTTGTTCCAAGCACAAAGGAGTGGCATAGATCTTCTAGGTCATTGAATGCAGTCCCATCCTGTCACAAGCAACAACATTTATATAACGCTTTTGCACATTGATCAAGCTTCAAATTGTGTTTTCAGTTTTGTATATGGGTCTCGGAGCCTGCCTTACTGAGAATCTGTACTGTATAGTCCAATAATGTGTAATGTCATATGTGAGTGCTCTGAAAACAAGTGGAAAAAATAAGCATTGACAATATATTCCAAAAACAAGTGATCTCTTTTGCATTTTTTCTTTTTGGCTCTATCCTTAATACCATTCTTCTCCCTGAGCAAAGCTCTTTCTTTCAAAATATGTTTGCTGAATAATAAAGATCCTATGTAAACTCAAGACTTTTTTTTTTTTTTTTTTAAAGAACTCAGAGGTCAAAGGCCTGCTTACTTCTCTGCAGACTATTCAAATAATGTGTCATGTGCCTCTCTCTTCTTAGGAAGAAAACCTGTAGTTCATTTCACAGTTCTGCTGACATTTGCTGTGTTCCGCTTTGCTCGGGAACTGTTAGATGCTTTGTCTGTGACAAATGTTTCCATTTATCTAGTTTTGAGTGATAGGAAGGTTTTCTCTAGACAAGAAAAGTTCATGTAAATAATAAAATAAATTTTGTTGTTGTAACGAAACAGTGTATTAATACAAAATCACTTCTCTGATACTGTTAAGAGCAGCTTTGTTTTAATGTCTAATAAGAAACATGGCACTGAAATAAACTTTGACCATTTCAGCAAACCCTTAAAACTACTGCATTCACCCTGACGGTAATGTGGCAGGATTTGYGTTGGGATGTGGTGGTTGGCTAGTTGTTGTTAAAATTCAATCTTCCCAAATTAGTCCCCTAAATTTCTGCTATTAAGTAAGTGGAAATGTATGCCTTCTTCAGTACCAAGCATTTTAACTGTCTTTTGGATACGTGAAACCACAACCAGCTCAGATGTCTTTCCTAGGTGCTAAAAAGCCTCAGCTGTCCCTTTCTCAGCTGTCACAACTTCCAGCTTTCTTTTGACAACTTRTGTAATGATGTCTCATATTCAATGTGAAAAAAATAGGTCTGAAACTGGTCTTTAGCATGGAATAAATGCTGTCGAGTACTGGATAAGAAAGAGAAGAGGGATTGGAGTATGGTGGTGCTGCCGAATTTTGTCTCTGCCAAAGGAGGGTGAAGGTGCAGGACAGAGGGTAGCATTTTTACTATGTCATTATTTATTTATTTTAGTTTTGCTCTTGACCATTTAAGAAGACAGTAGAGTATCGCTTTGTGCAAAATGAAATTAGCAGTTCTGATAGTGGCTAGTTTCTGCARAAATATCCTTGCTGGTTCTCCTGTGGAGTAGCTTCAGTAAGCCTGCCTTCCTAACTGTTCTTAACAGCGTGAAACCTGATTTTACCATGTGGAAGCAGGCTTTGTCACAGCGGGGATGAGGCGATGTGCATGTATAGCTGCAAAAAAGCTGAAGGAGTCCCAAATCACTGCAGCCTCTGCAGGGTCCACCTTTATGCTTCAGTAATTTTTCTATCAATTAAGATAACTGCATCGACATAATGGAGTTCTTATATACTGATTCGGAAAGGGAAATCTAAGATTAGGAGAGAAAAATGAACAGTGTGGTGAAGAAGTGAAAAGCAAGGAAATGCATAAAACTGAGATCTTATCTATGCGAACTGCATGACGTATATGTTGTAATTACACACTGTTACACAAAATAAGATATATAGATTGTGTTATTACAGGGAACTGCAGAAAAGCAAGGCTCTACAAATTTTGCTCAACTGCGTTTTGGGTTTAGGTTAATTTAGGTCAATACCAGATAATCAAAAACTGCAAGTCAAGTCTAAAAATGTTGTGAGAAGAATTTTATTCCCTCGTAGTTCTAATTAGGATTTTTCTGAAAGCATTAGGTGAGAGCAACATGATGCTATTTTTGTTTTAATATGTGTAACCAGGTTTTATTAACTTGCTTCCAGAGAGACTATTAATACAGCTGCTCAATAAACAAATACTTGCATTTAATTAAATACAAAACCAAAAAGGAAGCAGCATAAGCTACTGTACTTTCTGTCATTACCATAAAAAAAAAAATATTTTATTGGAGGTAATAGGAGGCAATAGTGAGCAGGAGTGTGGTGTTTGCTTATTTTTCTTCCTCTGTTTGCTACTTTATTAAATAGTCTCCATGAATAGAACAGGAGGTCTGGCAGAAGAAAGGGAGTTGTAGAGGTGAATGTTTTGTATAGTAGTAGAGAAATCCACATGTTGAAAKCATGTAAAAATATTATCTCTATGAATGAGTCTGAGCTCTATTTTTATGGGTTATTTTGACGCACGAATGTGTGTCATGTTATTCCCCCCACCCCCTGTTTAAATGTATTTGTTCCCAAGGCAAAATCTTTCATTGCCAAAAATCATAGGTTTTGACTGTGGTGAGTCTGTCAAGACGATATTTTTCAGGTTTTGATTAATATCCAGACATTTGGTGTTCATCTGTAGTGCAAAGGAAACTTTTTCAAGTAGCTAAGCAAATTCAGTTAATCTATTTTCTTCTATACAGCTACACTAAATTTATAAAATACTGACACGATGTTATAGTTCTGAATGCAGTTCTCTTGAGTGCTTTAAGTTGAACAAAGCATCAGGCAGTTGTGTTTGTGTTTTCAAAGTGTAGTAACATCCGAAAAATGGTGATACAAGGCTTTCTACTTGGTTCTGTGCTGAAAGGGGCAATACAGTCAAACACTGGAAGTGTCACTATATATGATACTCTAGTGGCATCACAGCAAATTTCATATCCTTAGAGTTTATTTAGAAGAAATTCACAGTGCAGCAAGCAACTTTGAATATGTTTGAAAATACAGTGTTGTGAATGGAAATAAAACAAGTTGAAGTAATGCCCGGACTTGAAATGGGAAATGCTACGTAAGGGTAATAGTATGTGTTCATACAAACAAGGCTGCTGCTATAATGGGAGGAAAATGTTTTTCAAGGTCAATATGTTTGTAAGCAGTGGGGGGAGGCTCTTACATAGAGTAGACAACCTTAGACATCAGTATTTACTGTTGTTGGTTCTGAAACATTACAGCAGTTCTTTATCCTGAAACAGAAAGGAAGAGTTTCTTACCTACTACTGTGTGACAACTATGGATTTTTGAATGCTTGACTTGAAGTTCTAGAGCTGCGCTGTGCAGTGAACTCGGTAGGACTTTTAATAGTAAGGACTGTAGGAGTGATGAGCAATAGGCAATAAGACTAGGACTGGGTAGAGTACAGTAGGGAAAAGTTATATTCTAAATGGTTGTATTATAATATTTCAAGGAACTTACTCATTTCGTTTAAGTATGTGAATTTATGTTGGAGTTATGTTAGAGGCCGGTTGTAGCTATTAACCATTGTACGGAGTAGATGTTTTTAGCGATGTTCTGTGTTCTACTAGAATAGATTATGTTTTATTTATTTATTTATCTTTAACATCTCTGCAGGGGGCACATCCTTTCTGTGTTTGGAATTGGCATCGCTTTGTTGCACAGGCAGGGCTGGATCTTAGTATTCTGCTTTTTCTTGTCTCTCTGCTTTCTTCCCTTTTTACATCAGGGGAGTGCAGGATCTCAAGATCTGCCTCCTTACTTCCCCATCAGAAACAAAGCTCACATTTAAGGACAAGTAAATAGTCCTAGAGAGGGAAAAATTGGTGGGGAAAGGTGTTGACTAAAAAACCAAAACCCCTAACCTTAAAACTCCCAGAGCTCAGAGCAATGTGGGAATATCTGACTGTAGTCTTTATACACTATCACATTAATATCAGTATTAGAACATAGTGCTGTTATTAACAGCGATTAGATGGACATAGGAGAGAAACTGGAAAATCTTAGTATTAGTGAGTAGATGTAACTGAAGTAAAAGATGGGGAGCAGGGTTTTTTTTGTTTGTTTGTGTGTTTTGTGGTTTGGGTTTTTGGTTTGGTTGTTTGTTTTGTTTTTGGTTTTTTTTTTTTTTTTTTTTTTTTTTGTGTGTGGGTGGGGTTTTTTTGGTTTTTTTTTTTTTTTTTGTAATTAAAACTGGAGCCTAAAAATCAATGCTTAGCTGAAAAGAAACATAGTGTTTATGTCAACTGATCAAACCCACTGTTTTAAAACAGAATGTACAATTTAATATTCCACTGTAAGTCTGGGTAATTTCTTACTGCGGTTTTTGCTCATTCGAAGCTCTTTAGTGAAACATTGTTCTGAATAGGCTCTGCAGAATGGTACCTTTTGTACATGTGATAGAAATGTTAAGGAAGTTAGTCTGATTAATAAAAAGTATAGTTTGTGTATGCATTGCTTGTCAAAACGGAATGCATAGTGAATTATTTCCTCAACACACAAGCCTGGAATGCGAATTTCCTCTTTCTATTAGTGGAGAAACACTTCAACGGGAAGTTCCAATCTGCTTATTTCATCAGCGGGCAGATTTTATTGCTGATGCAAAAAAAAAAGCACCTTTTATTGACCTCATTTATTTACCTTTTTTAAAAAACCCAAAACTTTATTTCTCATCACATGCTAGGGAACATGAGGACAATAGCATAGAACACATAAGCATTATGCCACTGCACCAGCAAGCATTTTACAAAAGAGGTAGTAGCTTGGTATTGTTCATTTGCGTAATGAAGGCAATGGACATTAAGAAAAACAAAAAACACCAGGGAGAAGCAAATAGCATTTTGTAATGACGTATAAAACACTTGATAAAATAGTTCTAAATTGAATCTGAACACATCTCGAAGTCTTAAAAGAAGAAATACAGTTAGTTGTGATTCTTAGTAAAGCAAATGCTCTACTGAAGTGTTAATCACTTTAAGTGGTCAGTTTGATTAATAATGAGTTACCTTAGGATTCTTACTAATTTTTCATAGATAGACAAGTAGTAATGGCCAAGATGGCCTTAACAGTGTTTTGCTTTAATAGGCCATGTAGAGGCCTGATCCTATGCTCATTGCCCATTTCAAAGTCTTGTATAGTCTGCGATCATCCATGCTCTGTGGATTTGCTTCAATAAGTTACTGTTTCTGGATTTAAAATAGAAGTACTGAAGCTCTGCAAGGGCAACTGCAACACAACATCTGGAATAGTCTCATGTTTTGTGGGTGATTGGTTTCTGCATATTATATTATGTGCACATTCTACATGTTTACTTAATTTATATATACTGAGCACACATTATCTTAAAACACTGTTTTTGATGCCATCTATCTAGCTATAGATTATCACACTTTAAAAAGCCCCTGAAAAAATGCAAGCCTTTTTTATCTCTGTCCTCTCTCATATTCCCAGCTGAGATCTTCTATCTATTACCTCAAGTAAAGCTGAAACTGGTATTATATTCTGCCTTCTATTTAATTGTCTGATCACTCATGACTGTTGGTGCAGGGTATTTGACAAGATTAATGATACCACTAACCTCTTTGTGCTACTCTCATTACCAGTATTTATCTTAAAATCYACTTCCAAGAAGGTAGTATGGGCTCTTGAATATGAAAGCTACAGAGTATCTTTTTAACCACTAAGCTGAAAGCTGAACTCAAGTAAGGGAAGGATGCAGCCTTAATTAATACACAGCGCTGGGTAAATCTAGTAAATGTTGCATACTGTGATATTCAAGAAGGCTGGAAAAAATACTACATAATATCTGAGTAATCTTTCTCTGTATACTTAAGCTAATAATTTGTTGATTTACTGCTCTCTATAAATGCTCCATTCTCAGTAAGGAGAATGTTCTTCATTGAAATAACACTATGTGTTATAGAAAATGTAGTCAACATAACTATTTATACTGTTGGTTATTTAATAGTTTGTGGTTTTGCATTTGTTTTCTACTCTTTACTCCATTTTTCCTCAAAACTATAATGTTATAGTAAGTATGGATGAATGCAGATGGGAGAGAACTTTTACTGTCAAAATTGAATTTTGATAAGTGACGAAGTAAATCTAATGCTGCTGTCCAGGCTTACAGATATCTCATGTAAACCTAAAACAGTTAGATGTGATTTTACTGTGTTTTGTGGTGGAGCCACACCTTGTGGGTACTTGCCCTGTCCTAGGAGCTGAAAAGTCAGTTAATCACAATGATGGGCTACAAACGCTCTGCATAACTAGTTACCCATAGAAATATAGAAAAGGGATTGCAAGTCAAAGAGCAGTAAGTGCTCTTTCTCAGCGTGTTCCTTTCCTTTTCAGGAGCGTTATTCTCTACCTATCTCCAATAGCCTGTTATTTTCCATTCCATATCGGCAAATTGTTGCATTTAGTAGTTCAAGGTATGTTTTTCTAAGTCAGGGTGGTGGTGGTGGTGTGGTGTGTTGCTGTGTGTTCCCCCCCCCMCCACCTTCTGGGGGGTGGTGTTAGCTAAGGTTCTCTTATAACCTTATTTATAACCTTATACAGTATTTTGAGCTGAGTGGAAAATGGTATCAAAATTCCTAATAGGCAAGAAATCTTAGTTCTAGTGCTGGCCCTGATAGGAAAAGTTCTGTTTTATAGCCTATAGATCTTTGATGTTTGATCCTTTGCAAGTCATGGCAGTTGTGCAACTTAGGTAATTTCTGAAGAATTATTTCCATCGCTTATGTGGAAACACCAGTTGCACAGACTCTTAGGGAAATGAGGGAGACCGATTAATCCTTTTTCTTCAAGATATGTAATCCAACAGCATCTAAAAGTCTTTACTGAAGTTGACATCCTCTATGCTGGGCAATGTACATAAACAGTGGATAGAACGGTTTGTCTTGAAAACCTGAAGTTTCAAGATTAACTCTGCCTGATGTGAGTTACAAGCGATCTCAGTCCCTGCTGAGCTCAGGATTTAGCAGGAGCAGAGCATCGAGGGACCCTGTTTGCCTGCTGTTCAGTGTCATCTTCCCGCTTCAGAGGTGGTGCCTTCCTTGCAGGGAGTTCTGCCAGGCTCTGTGAACGCAACTGTTTCTAACACACGTGTGTACACAAATACAAAGGTTTTGATATGTTACTGGCTGAAACAGAAAATGGTGATACCTAATTTGAGTGCTGGATGCCTGACCACGATAATCTGAGGTGAGGAAAATGTCTTTAGCCATGAATAAGGCATTCCACAGCAGAAACTAAGGAAGTTGGAGGCATATGTTTTCCCAATGTGCTATTTTTATCTAAGGAGTTTAGCTCTTGCCATTGTAATGAGCAGAGCACCCAGACACGACTGCAGCGATACTCAATTTTGTGACTTTGTTTCCTATCCCTTTATTCCTTAAGCTCAGGGGTTAAGATAGCATGAGAATGCTGTAGGAGAGCATCAGCCCTCAGGCAATGCGAGAGCAGCTTTTCGTAATGAAGCTACAGTATTTAGCAGTGAAGAACAATTAAATAAAACTACTGAAAGAGTTTTGAGTTGTTAGGTGACTGCCAGCCTTCTTTTTAAGGTAGCTCCAAATGTCATGCTTTTTGAGCTGATCTTATAGTTTGTGAGTTAACTGATGTATGTATTATGTTAGCTGTTAGTTATCTCTAATAAAAATATTTTGTCTAATATTCGATCAGCAGTGGGTGTATTTGATCTGATGCTTTTATAAAAGATTTACCACACATGCATGATATAACCTGAAGATAGTGTGTTGATCCAAGTCTTGTGGAACATACCAAAGGATTTAGGTTTTTAAATAAACTGGAAATCTGGAAATACAAGTGCAAATTATGAGAAGCAGATGATTTTGTTTCCTGTTGGGGAATATCAGGCACGGGCATTGTGCCCTGGAATAAGGAAAACTACTTCATATGATAAGAAATGCGTTTGTGCAGATGTGAATAAAAATCAATCAACAATCCACTGGGTTTTTTTGGGTTTTTTGGTTGTTTTTGTTGTTTTTTTGTTTTGGTTTGGTGGTTGGTTTTTTTTTGTTTGTTTGTTTTGTTTTGTTTTGTTTTGTTTTTTTTTTTTCTCAATAGAGACATGAAAGACTAGAAATTTACTAAAGTGTGACAATGAAGCATTTTGAGCTATAATAAATAAAACCCATTAATCTTGAAAATTTAATTTGTTTGGAGCCAGTAGCCAAGGAGCAGCCTAATGTAATTACTTGGTGAAATGCTTTGTGCAAAACGGATGTTTGGAATATTGAAATTGCAAGAAAATGTAAAAATATGCTTTAGTAAAAAGTAGGATACTAAAGCACAGGGGACAAGTGTACTGAGTGAACAAAGTACGTTTCTGTCACAGTCAGTAAACACCATTAAAATTAAACTGCAGGGGAAAGCAAATGGACTATTTTTATCAAATGTGAAATTAAACAACAATAATATATAAAATATATATACACAAATACAATAATGTTAAAAATAGGAAATGCAGCAAAGTTAAATTACTGTGAATATTTCTCTGCACTCACCTATGTTTGTGTCTTTCATGTAGATGCTATTTAGTGAACAAGGAAAAGGAAAACGAATTGTGATTTGGCAGATATGAAAASCTAAAATACAACTTCCAGCCCCGATTCCAGTGGACTTGACGCTGATCTCCTTTCACCTAAACCAAGTAAATTTAAGTCCGTGCATGAGTTAAACAGTGCCAAAATAAGAGAAATTATTTGGTTTGTAGGCATTTGTTATTGCAAGTATCTCAAGCAGATCTATTTCATGTGATTGTGTTCCATTCATGGAACCACAACTAGAGGAAATGTAATAGCTGATTGACTTTGACTTTTGACTGACTTGAAGGTCAAAAATATTTTCCTTCAAAAGTTACCTCACCAATAGGACAGAAGCAGAAGTTTTACAATATTCAGTTTTTTACAGTCTCTTTAGTATGACTGATGCTTGCTGGACAGGTCCAACGTTGCTTGACGTTTGGAGAGACTCTGTTCTTACTTGGTTTGAATAGGAATGATTAGATATTGAAAGAAACAAGTGGATGATGAATGTGCTTGGAACAAACCTAGTATAGTATTTCTTATTTTAAAGCTGTGATTTGAAATAGCTTTTGAAGGAAGAGCTACGAACCTCATGTGCAAGCCTGGCATTGTATGGCTTAAAATGGCTGCTCTGTCGGGAGTTTAATTTGCAACCTGAGTCATTATCTCTCTGATGGATTAGGGTGAGCCCACATACATGTATATGCATACCTCAGTCAGAATCTCTTTCTTTGTGCCTTCCATTCCTTCTGAGTTAATTACTGTTTTTCCTAACAGTTCTGTATGTTTTATATCTGAATGATATTTGCTTACTTTGAGGGCTGATCCACTGAAATCAGTGGAACTCAGTGTAACACATTGAAATACTGGTTCGTAATAGTTTGACTGACTTGGTATGTGTTTAAAATTATTATTGTTTAAAAGCTTTAAAATTTATTGTTTAGAATTCCCTTCTAATTTCCTAAGAAAAAAAAAAAGTCCAAAAAACCCCACAACCAATTATTTTTTAATTGAAATAAAGAAGATATTCCTTAACGTGGATTTCTTTTGCTGATACCACATTGAATCTCTGATATGCTAAACTGGGTTCACAGCTTGTTGGCTGGTGATGTGGTGCAAAACAATTTTATGTACAAGGCATAACAGAATCCAGGGTATCACAATGGAACTTAAGTGTCCCAACAGATACCTGTTTATAAAGCTGCATTATTCAGTCAAAACAAAAGGTGCAAATGAAATTAACAGAAGTTTTGACAAATCATTCTACACAATCCTTTTTAGGATTTAAAATAGGAGTTAAGTAGTCTATCTTTTATTTTTTCAGTCTCCGGATTTGATATTAGAGAGCTGGAAATCTGTATTTTCCCGTACTGATCAAAAAATGACATATTAGAGCATTATTACTGAAACAGTTTATCGCATTCTGTAGGACACTTAAAAAAAGAGCTTTTCACTTCTATTGTATTAAGCTCCTGTACTGTGTTAAGGTGGTCAAATAATCTTTAAATTCTTTAAAATATCTCTTCAGAAAAATCATTTATTGTTCCATTTAAGCAGCTAGTGAGGAGGTTGAGAGGTTTACAGATGTCTATGCGTATATGCTGTTAAAATGTTGTTAACCAAGACTCAGGGCGCACTAATGAGCTGCACATACTCTTCATCCTTTTGGAGAATTCAGCTCGTTGTCGATAATAGTTATAGCTATTCTTTGCTTATAAGAAATATCCTTCTTTCTGGAAAGTTCTTTATTTTGCTATTTGAGTAGCTAATAAATGTTACTGGGTACTGCTGCAATCAGTGACAGCACCTCCTAAAAAATAATGAGTTGCATTAGAATGAAATACCATTGCTCTTACACTAGCAGTCATTTGTATGAGAGCTAGGGGTTGCATATGATTTGACTTTTGGTATATGTTTTGTTTAGCATTCTTGTTAAAGATAGAGGAAAAATAGGGAAGAGGTCTGTGTTATACCTTTTGTAGAGATGCTTTTATTGAGTAATCTCTCTGATTTCATTCACTCCATTCTTAAGAATAGATTTTAGGCTTTGATGTATTCCCCCTGGTCTATGCTCTATACAGCCACCCTCTCCTATGTCATTCATACTGTGGTGGAAACTCAAATATCTCCTTTGTACAACTGAAATTGTACAGTTAGTGTGGAAGCTCACTTCCTAATTTTTCAACTTTGATTTCCATACTGGCTGTTAATAAATTTTAACCTCAATACGCTGCCTTCTACTTAGTAGCAAAAGGGGCAACATATGGTTTAAGTCATAAACTACCATGGCCATAGAGATATTTTTTGTTTCTGAGGTAACTTCAGTTCAAAAATTTGATTTAGGAGAAGAAAGTAAAGCTTTTTCTGTAGTTTGCCCTCTCTCTATTTCTTTGAACAGTGATTATAGTGAACATTATTAGTGATTTAATTGGTGCAAGAGCCAAAACTTAACCTGAATTAATTGCGGTCGTATGCGGCAAATTCTTATCTTTGGATGACTTACTGTAGTGTCTGCTGCTCCCAAATATGAAAGAAATACATTGTGGTTTGTTTTTTGTTTTTTGTTTTTTTTTACTATAATGATATATTTTTTCCAGAAAGATAGGTAGAAAATGTTGAAATTTGCATAAAATTAATCTTCAGAGTAATATAAATTTAGTAATTATTGAATCTGTATCTTTAAGGGTTTGTGTGTTTGGGTTTGGTAGTTTGTTTTGTTGTTTTTTGTGGTGGTTTGTTTTTTTTTT